>APFE031592228.1:82099-108662 GCA_000404065.3 Pinus taeda | reverse complement strand
AAATAAATAAATAAAATAAAATAAAATAATAATTCTAATAAACATGCTGCCAAATTACAAGAAAAAAAATTAAAACCTAGATCATAATTCTTTTAGTAGTTTTGAAGCATTTTCTTGGTGGCTTTGTGATTTTCTAGATTGTTTTCGTGGTTTTTAGGGTTATTTTTGTGGTTTTCTAAGTGGTTTTGAAGAGTTTTTTGGTGTTTTTCATGGTTTTTGTATGGTAATTTTTTTCCAATTAATTTATTAATTTTGCAAGAAAAAATAAATAGAAAACATAAAAAGAATAGGAAACTTACCTTGGCTTGAGCCTTTGGGAGGTTGGCGGGGTTGTTGGCGATGTTGGTTGGGATGCTCCATGCTCCAATGGCTTGATTGAGCTCCAATACCTCGGTCGAGCTCTTAATTATCCCACATTTTCTGCACAAATGGCACACAAATTGTGGGTGCGGGTTTTAATAGAAAATAATGGTTTGATCAAGCCTTAACACTCGATCGAGCTATTTTTTTAGCACTAGAGGGACTTGATCGAGTGCTCAGGAATAACTTGATCGAGTGCTTAAACTGTTCAATCGAGCCCTCTTTTTTTCACCTAAACACACCCTCTCTTGCCAAAAAGTGTAATGCATCTCCATGCTATCATCCTTTACCATTTTTCCATCTATATGTGTGTCTAGTCAATTTAGCGTCTTAAATTTCTCTACATAAATTATCAATCCGGGTATTGTAAATTGATGAAGTGTGGTGCACCATATGTGCTTAGTTAACCTTTTTCTTACTTCGTTGTTTTATAGTTTTTGTTTTCTTTTGGGGTTTTGTTCTTGTTGATCTCCTAAAGTGTCTAATGCAAATGGAAATCCTATTCTTAAGTCTCTTAAAAGGCAAGTATGGATACAGATTTTAAGGCAATTATGTCCTCTATAATGAGTTCCAGAACTTAACACTTTAGAAGGTCTTAGAATGTACTAGTGATGACAGTAATGCTTGAACAATAATGGAAAATGTGTTGCTATTTAAAACAAGTAAATAATGAACTGCTGATCATGAAACTATTATCTCTGTTGTTGTCTAAATACAGAAAAGTGATTTAAGCTACTGCACTCAAAGAAATAAAAAAATGCAAAAAAAATAAAACTAAAATCAAATCACACATTCATAATTCGATCCCTCGCTAGTTAGTCTAGCTATGGCTTTCGGAGGTAACCGTCAATGATATGAGCAATTTAATATCTAATTGCAGAAAAGTAAAACTAAAATCAAATCACACATTCATAATTCGATCCCTCGCCAGTTAGTCTAGCTATGGCTTTTGGAGGTAACCATCAATAATATGAGAAATTTAATATCTAATTGCATAAAAGTAAAACTAAAATCAAATCACACATTCATAATTCGATCCCTCGCCAGTTAGTCTAGCTATGGCTTTCGGAGGTAACCATCAATGATATGAGCAATTTAATATCTAATTGCAGAAAAGTAAAACTAAAATCAAATCACACATTCATAATTCGATCCCTCGCCAGTTAGTCTAGCTATGGCTTTCGGAGGTAACCGTCAATGATATGAGCAATTTAATATCTAATTGCAGAAAAGTAAAACTAAAATCAATTCACAACATTCATAATCTGATCCCTCTCCAGTTAGTCTAGCTATGGCTTTCAGAGGTAATCATCAATGACATGAGCAAGTTGATTTCTAAACTAACTAACAAAGCAAGTAAAGAAGACTGAAATCAAGAAAGAACTGGAATTAAAAAAAAAAATAAGAAAAGCAAAGTCAACAGAAAGGTTAATCTCATGTCACTAGTTGATGCAAAAACATGTAAAGAAAAACTAATATACACTAATCTATAATCAACCGGTTGAACACACTTACATGAATTAAAATTGCATGAATAGAAAATCTAATATATCAAACTTGAAAGCAATCAAATGACATAATGAAATCAAAGAAAAATTACAAAATGAAATCTACTCTACCTTATATTCTAATATGCTCCATGACATCTACTTCACATCTCCTTTCATGTTCAGAACATCAAAGCTTTATTCAAATTCTTCAAAATTACAAAGTACAACAAAGCTCTCCAAATCTTTCAAAAGCCATTAAAGAAGAACTACAAACTCCAAGCTAAATAACTAAAAGCCAAGCCAAGCTAACAAATGAAGGAGAGAGATCTCCTATTTATACAAAATAATGAGAAGCCATCTCATTAATGAGAGTCCATGAATCTCTCCCTCTACCTCTACAGTCCTAATCAAAATAGGAACTGATAAGACACGTCTTCTTAGAGTTACAATACAATTAGGAAATGTGACACATATCCTCATGATCCCATGATTCTTTCCACTCAAATTCGAATTTGCCCTTAGAGTGCCACATAAGGGTCTTCTAGAAGCCTCCTTTCAACCTACAAATGTCAACAATCTCAACCCACTTGTTAGGTATAAGCAAACCAAAAATTCACTTAAAAGACTTAGAATTAATAAAGATTGGAAAAACATAAATTTGGCCCAATGATAATGAAAGTGGGATGAATGTGGTGACATAGTAGTGAAATGGAGATGAAATGGAGGTGATATAATAGACATAATAGTGAAAGTGTAATGGAAATGAATGACATTTTCAAGACCCAACCTACCCCCCAACTGAAATTATTGCATGTCCTCATGCAATATATAATACATTAACTCTTTTGATCCTTGAGCTTTGGCTTAACTTTGCATGGTATCATTTGATAACTTCATATTTTTGCAAAGTAGCAACATGGTTGGTTCTTGTGTTACAACCACTTTTTTTTTTTTGCTGCATTCTATTTTGATCTTTGAACTTTGCATAATGATATTTTGATTATTTTTGCAAAGTATATCTTTATTGGATTGCATAATGGTTGGTTCTTGTGTGACAACCATGCTTTTGTTTGTATCCAATTTATCCTTTAAGAACTTTTTTTGAAAATCCATTGTATGCTCATAATAACAATGTAATAGTTCATATCTGTTGGAAGTATGTGAGCTCCTGAATATGATATGGACATGGCAAGATATGAAAATGAATGTACTCCCCCCCCAAACTGATGGTATTGGCAATTTTATGAAATGAGGAAGAGAAATGTTTTTCTAGTAATTATCATTTTAGCTTTTTATGGAATTTTATTGTCAAAAGTTAGAAAATGACGTACCTTCACTTACCCTTTGGAATGGATGAGTTGTATGTGTGGTGGCTGCAAATTCTGATCATATTCTTCTTCAAGTGGCTGAACAAGAGGAGTCATGGATAAAGAGATAAGATGACTTTTTATTGCTTCTACTAAAACTTGGTGAATCTGCTCCAAAATGCTGAAAATAATAGTCTTCATGTCTTCAAAACTTGTTGGCACAATTCCTACTATGTGAAAAGATGTTCTGATGTCGAACATAGTAGGAAATTGTTGGCTTAGTGGCCATTAATGGATGCCACTAGTCAACACGAGAACTCTCACCATTGATGACAATGAGAGTCAAGATGCCTAAACACATCTTGCTAGGTACGAATGAATTTGTCGATGTCGAGTCACCTAGAAGATCTGATGAACAAGGGACATTAATGTATTCCCATTGTTTGTCAGCATGAGGACTTGCCATTAAGGAATGCAAGCTTCAAGGTGTCTTTTTAAGAAACTTAGACTCAAAGGACTATGGACTCAATAATTTGCATTGAAGCAAGGCTTATTTGCGAAATGAAAATGACGGGAAATGGAAGATAAAAATGGAAGATGGCAATGGAGAGCAGAAATGGCAATGGGAAATAAGAATATGAATGAGCCTCTTGCTTTTATTTGCGGGCTATGAATGGACAAAAAGAAATGGAAAGTGAATGTGAATGTAAATGGAAAATATGAAGTGAAATGAGGTGAATGGTTTATTATGAGGTATGGATGTGATGGAGACAATAGTATTTGAAAGTTTTTCAAGGGTTTGGATCTAATTTTGCATCAACATATTTCCTCTTTATTGCTGATCATCCTCTTATGAAACAAATTGGTCTCTTAGAAAGACACCATTCTCTTGTCATTTGTCCTTCCTCCTGGAACTTGCAAAAAAAAAACTAATACTTCTGCAATGGAATGTAAGGTTATCAAATGAGAGAGGTGATCAATCTCTCTAGTTATGATATTTACACACAAAACTAAGAATTCGTATTAATGAAACAAGTTCTCAAAAGAAAAATCAAAAAGATTTATATTTGCTTTGGACTTGGTGCCCCAAGTTGAATGTTGCATATTTTCAGCAATTTATTTCATTATTTTCCATTTCAAACTCTAATGATGGATTTCTCGTTGTGTATATCTTGTTGAGATCTTTCCAATGGTACTGAAATCATAAAAATCTGATTTCGTATGAAAAAGTTAGGCTGATTTGAACAATGAAGGCTTTTTTCAGTCTACGGAGTTGGACTTTAGCTACAGAGTGTGCACGGTTTCTGTAGCTAAAAATCTTGAATACAAAGTTAGACATTCATCTTTCATCATCAATCCAAAATTAATCAATACCTTCAGATAAGTGAGCAAATAACTTATTCATTTTATTGATTCAAAATTATTATTTTTCCTTGACATGCAGCGACCTAGTGTGGCGACTTAGTGATAACACACAATTTGACTTCCCTTTGACCGGGGTCTTTTTCATCAAATTGGATCAAATGAATAGGACACCATCCATGTACTGACATTCCCCTAGCTACCCATGTGGCTTGTTTTTCTTAATGACACCTGCAACCTAGAGTTTAACAAAAACAGCTGCGGAAAGTTGAACCAGCTGCAGAAAGTGGCTGAAACAGCCAACCATCAGACGCATATCCCTGACTGCCCCTTTTATCTAGCTAAAGAAAGTCCAAGTCTAAGTGTGTTCAACTGATTTAGCTTTCCCTATGAGCCCCATCATTTTTTTTATTTATTATTTATTTTTATTTTTTTCAAAAAAAACTGTGTAATGATATGTTGCCTTGGAATTATTAAGGTTTGTTCTGTATCTTACAACATAGATAGCCAGAAATTAATTTCAAGTGTAAAAACATGCTGCCTTAGAATTGTAACGTTTTCTTTTCTAGTCACAAACAAAATAACTGGCAATAGCCATTACAACATTTTCCAGTAACTTGCTGTCTTTTTCCAGATGGTTATATACTTACAAGTTTAAAGCATATTACAGCATGAAGAATACTCAAAATTGTACAAGATAAAATTTTATTAAGAAGAACAACTTGCTCCTTGACTATGAACATGGTTATCAAAATGGGCAAAAAAAACATTATGCAACAGTTCTATATACAATCTATGGCAATCAGATGCTGGTGACACGAATTCCTTGGTCCATGAATTCGCATAAAATATAACAAAGTTATTTAAAAGGTAATAAATGGCTTGATTTTCCAATTCTGCCCTTTACTTTGGCCGTATATTTCATCAACAATAAACACAACTGCCGTATAATGTTTGGACACATCTTTGTTGTGGGTCGTGAAATTGAGCACAGTGACGCGTTGCATGGGACTATTAGTCATTAAAGACATGTAATTAAGATTGAATACCAGCACATAGTTGATTCCTAATTAGATTTCTCTTCCTCAGGCATGCCGAATTACATCACAGCTTGTTCATTTAATTGAAATTCCGTTTTTTTTCACGCGACAGTCAAAAATGCGTTCTAAAGAACCGCGAATTTCTCCCAAACCTCCATGAATATCTTAAAACGATTTCTGAGTTATCTAATTGACCCCGCTGGAAAAAAAACCCATGTTTTCTTTTTTCCAGATTCATCTCTGTTTTGCCAAATCGCGTGTGTGAAGTTAGACGTTTTTATGTGTTTTACGTTTTTCCTAAGTTGCTACTTTTCGGCTGTGAAATTGATTTCGCAGAGAAAAATTGTTTTGAGACGTACTCACAGCATATGAATCAGTGAATTTCGATGAGCTTGTTCCATTATTGAAGTTCTATTTTCATGAAGAAGTTCAGATGATTGTGGTTTCAGGCATATCAAAGCTACTCCGAGCTAGAAAATTGGCCATGGATGAAGGACAAGTGCAGGAATGTAAGCAACTCTCAGACAATATTATTTCATCCCTTGCTGAAGCATTATATAAGAAACTGGAAACAAAGATTCTTACAAATATGTTAAGCTCACTAAATGAATGCATTCAGACTTCATGTTTGTTGCTGGAGCCTGGGCAGATTTGACGAATTCAAGCAGGTTATTAGCATGAGCAGAAAACGAGAGCGCACTAAGAGATCAAGGTCTGGAGATTTTGATGCTTAACTTCAAGAAATGCAGAGATTGTTTTATTGTATGAAACGTAATAATTTTTTATTTATTTATTTATTTATTTTGTTAATAAAATTACATATGTTATGTTTTCAAAAATTAAAAATATACATATATATTTTACTAAACAAAATAATAAGATTTATTATATTTTTTAAATTGTTTTGTTAATAAAACTATATGTTATACTTTCAGAAATTAAAAATATACATATATATTTCATTAAACAAAACAATGAATTTTTTTTAATGTTTTTGCAGGTTTGTTTTAAGGTCAAAACTTGAACATGGATGGAAATTTTACTACTGAAGCCACAGTGAAAGCTCAGATTGAAGATAGCCATAGATTGTTTTTATTTTCTCTATGAAATTATAAATTTATAAGAAGGATTAATGATTTTCAATTTCAGGTAGCAAAGACTTCAAGGAAAACATGCTAAAAGTAGGACTTTGACTGAGGTCTTAGGCTGGTTTTTTATTGATCTGAGCTGGGTGAGTAGGATGGGATCCATGTCAGGACAATTCCGGAGATGCCCATGTGGTCAGTTTTTTCATTGGATGCCTGTAACCTACCAAACCTTGAAATCAGCTGCGGAATTCTCAACTAGCTGTGGAATTAGGCCACATTCCGCAGTTAAGTTGCAAAACCTTATTAAAACAGGATACAAGATTTTGAGGACCACTACAAGCCATAATCAGTCAATTTTGGACAATTTGAACCTATCAAAGCAGTTGGGTTTCATTTTTTTCTTCTTTTTTGTTTTGAATCAATTGAAATAATAAAGTTCATTTTGTCTCATTTTTTTTTCTTTTTTTTTTAGCATAACAATTCTTTTTCTGATCCTCCAGATCACACAAAGTGTAAGAGAAGAGCATACTCAAGAATTATTATTATTATTATTATTATTTTTACATAACAATCCTTTTTCTGATCCTCCAGATCACACAAAGTGCAAGAGGAGAGCATACTCAAGAATTATTAATTTTTTTTTAGATGTAAGAAATAAGGTCTTCTAATTACACTTCCTCAGCAACAGTGCCAAAAATGTCTAGTCAATTTAACGGCTTAAATTGCTCTACATAAATTATCAATCCGGGTATCGTAAACTGATGAAGTGTGGTGCACCATATGTGCTTAGTTAACCGTTTTCTTACTTCGTTGTTTTATAGTTTATTTTGTTTTGGGGTTTTGTTTTTGTTGGTTTCCTAAAGTGTCTAAAGCAAATGGAAATCCTATTCTAAGGTCTTAAGAATACTTTTAAACGTCAAGTATGGATGTAGATTTCAAGACAAGGTTTATGTCCCTAATGGTAACTTCCAAAACTTAGCACTTCAAAAGATCTCAAAACATGTTATTGATGGAATTAGTACTTAAACAAAAGTGTAAATATACAGCTACTTTAATCAAGCAAAAGATGAAATACTGATCATGAAATCATTATCCCTGCTGCTTTTGAAATACAAGAGAAATGAATTAAGCTACTGCACTCAAAGAAATCCAAAAATTGCAAGTAAAGTAAAGCTAAAATCAAATTACATCAACTCATATTCTGACCCCTCGCCATTAGTCTCACTATGGATTTCGGAGGTAATCATAAATAATTTGAGCAATCTGATATATATTTGCAAAAAAATAAACTTAAAATCAAATTACATCAACTCATATTCTGACCCCTCGCCATTAGTCTCGTTATGGCTTTCGGAGGTAATCATAAACAACTTGAGCAATCTGATATCTATTTGCAGAAAAGTAAAACTAATATCAAATTACACACTCATATTCCAATCCCTCACCATTAGTCTCGCTATGTCATTTGGAGGTAACCGTCAATGAAATGAGCAATCCAATATTTAATTGCAGAAAAGTAAACTAAAATCAAATCACAACATTCATATTTTGATCCCTCGCCATTAGTCTCGCTATGGCATTCGAAGGTAACCATCAATGATATGAGCAACTTGATTTCTAAACTAACTAACAAAGCAAGTAAAGAAGATTGAAATCAAAACATAACTGAAATTGAAAAGCTAAAAAAAACAAAGTCAGCAGAGAGGGAAATCTCATATCACTATTTGATGCAAAAGCATGTAAAGAAAAACTAATCTACAATCAACCGGTTGAACACACTTGCATGATTTAAAATTGCATCAATGGAAACTATAATCTATCAAACTTGAAAGCAATCAAATGACATAATGAAATCAAAGAAAAATTACAAAATGAAATTTACTCTACCTTACATTCTAATATGCTCCATGACATCTACTTCACATCTCCTTCCATGTTGGGAACATCAAAGCTTTATTCAAATTCTTCAAAATAACAAAGTACAACAAAGCTCTCCAAAGCTTTCAAAAGCCATCAAGGAAGAACTACAAACTCCAAGCTAAAGAACTAAAAGCCAAGCCAAGTTAGCTGAGACTAATAAGCTAACAAATGAAGGAGAGAGATCTCCTATTTATACAAAAAGATGAGAAGTCATCTCATTAATAAGAGTCCATGAATCTCTCCCTCTACCTCTAGAGTCTTAATCAAAATAGGAACTGATAAGACACATGTCTTTTTAGAGTTACAATACAATTAGGAGTTGTGACACATATCCTCATGATCCCATAATTCTTTCCACTCAAATTCGAATTTGGCCTTAGAGTGCCACATAAGGGTTTTCTAGAAGCCTCCTTTCAACCTACACTTGTCAACAATCTCAACCCATTTGTTAGGTATAAGCATATGCACATTATTTTCTAATTTTTAACCACAAATTCACTTAAAATGCTTAGAATTAATAAAGTTTGGAAAAACATAAATGTGGCCCAATGATAATGAAAGTGTGAAGAATGTGGTGACATAGTAGTGAAATGGAGGTGATATAATGGACATAATAGTGAAAGTGTAATGGAAATGAATGACATTTTCAAGACTCAACAACAACAAAAGAAATTGTGTGGCTCAGGAAAATTCTTGAAGATTTGCAAGTAAAACAAGTACAATCGAATCCACTCATGATTGACAATACCTCGGCAATAAATTTTGCCAAGAACCCAAAGTTCCATGATCAAACGAAGCACATCAATACAAAATATCATCTGATTCGACATCATGTTGAGGGAAAAACAATCCATCTTCGCCATTGTTCCACTAATGAGCAGATTGCAGACATCTTCACCAAAGCACTTGGAAGAGAAAAGCTTGAAAGATTCAGAATGATGCTTGAACTCACCAACATCCCTTCAGATTAAGGGGGGGAATGTTGACATCAAATCATAGGGATTGGGTGAACAACTGTAATTAGTGTAAATAAATCATAGATAAAATGGAGAGTCATCGGGAGATGAATTGAAAAGTGACTCCCACTTGTATATAATAATTAACAACCTGAATGAAGAATTATAATTACATTTGAGGAGTTACCTCTTGGTCTAACACTTAAGAAGTCAAGGGTGTTGCTGCATGTCTTGTTACATGAGTTGGGAGGAAGTTAGCAAAAAATTTTGAAGAGAGGAGTAGGAAACATCATGTCTGCAACATCGCCAGTCCACACTACAACACCCAAGTTGCCGAGGCCAAAGCCTATTGCCTCCACAACAGGAGATAAAAACAAAAAAATGTCATAAAAGACCCCATTTCAGCAATCGCCGTAGAAAATTCCAACCGAGAAGAGCCAAAAGGACAAAATGGATAAAAATAAGCAGCCAATGGAACCGCAAGACTTGAACAAGGAAGAGTTGAATGATGGGCTTGAGGATATCAGTGCAGAAGCAGCAGAACCAATTTCTCGATTGTCATCTTATATGCCACCGCAGAAGCCAAACTCAAAAGTGGCTAAGGTTCTAGACTCTATCAAATTTAAGGTATTCACACCGTTGCTGCCAGAGAAAGTGCCTATTGAAGGTGAATTGTTGGCAAGGGCACCCTAGATCCGCATGGAAGATTGGGATTTCGACGACCATGAGAAATTTCTGTAGCTAGAACCCAACAAGTATTTGAAGGTGGTATACTATGAGGAGGCGGGCCTCACAAGACTTGAACCAATCGCTGAAGCAACATCAACATTATTTGTGTGTGCCATTTTTTGGCGCTTGTGCATGCTGGGTACCTATGGCTAGGAGAGTCCATCCCAATTGATGACATGTTGATCAGAGAATCACAACATTGCCATATCAAGGCGTGAACCCCGTAGATACTTTTATGGGGAAGTCACTTGAGAAAAATTTGGCAGACCATATGAAGAGTGACTTCGGACTGATCAAGAAGTCTAGGGGGTATTCCATCAGTTCAATCACATATGAAGTTATGTGGATTACTGCAGAGATATTGGTAGGAAAGATCATGAGGAAGTGCAGTGAAAATGAAGTGTCGGCACCAGTGGTATCCTTGGTTGTGCAGTTCAGCAAGGGGGTTCAGTTCAATTGGGCAAGCTATCTATGCCAATAACTCCTCGATGATTGCTATGGAGCACAGGAGGAGGGAAAATAATTCCACTACACGTGGCTCTTATTGTTGATCGCGCTGATAACTTGGAGGACGTCGAATGATTCACAATTTCCCACTACGGATCTGGAGTTATGCAAGGCTTCCATATTTTCCTCATTGTGGGCAATAAAGGACCCTGCCAGTGTTATAGAAAATAAGATGTTTTGGGTGTTATTCGAAATGGATTTGCGAATGGTGATCAAACAGAAGCTAAGGTTCTCATCGAGCGTATTCAAGGACTATTAATGCATCACCACAAGGAATGATTTAACAAAGACATGGATAGCGTTGTCATTTATGCTCACCGAAGAAGATATCTCCCAACTAGTCCTTCGTTAGCCGATTGACTGGCTCATTCCATCATAATTTTCAGAAGGCACAACAGGGACCAGCAAAGATGCGTCGAAGGAAAAGAAGAAGGTGGCCATTGATATAGACAAGAATACCGCGCAAGAACCAGAGCATGAGTGAGAAGAAGAAAATCACACATACGAACCTAATCAGGGTGGTGAAGAACCCTATGTAGACTTGGAGGACATTGATTCTCCATTTATTCTAAAATAGTGGCAGAAGACAAGTGCAGGAGGCACCCTAAAAAAGCAAAAATTTGATAAATCCACTGACGTGGAGACCATGGTCCTCACTTAGGGGGACCTTGATGAAATTGGAGACACCATCTAAGTTGCAACAAAGGAGACTTGGGGACACATCGAAGAGAAATACCAATCAGTATTGACGAAGTTCCAACAGGGCCTTACAGAATTGCAAGTATAGATAAGCATTATACAAGCGAGCCACATCCAAGTGAGCATGGTTCAAGTGAGTCGGTCTCAAGCGAGAGGCGAACCAATGACATCGAGTAGTTTGCATTCGATACTCACTTCAGAGCTTCGCGATGTACCCCTATCTAATGGGTATTTACACCTAAATAATTTCGAAGATAGGGAGAGCATGTATATGCTTAAGAACGTGAGTATTAACTTTGTGGCACTCCCTCTACACACATTGCACGAGCTACACCAGGGTGTAGCAGATGAACTTAAGGTGCGAGAGAAACGGGCTCTCATGGTGATCAAAGATGCAAAGATCACTAGTCAACATATGTGCGATGAAAAGTGCAAAGCTCTCCAAGATTGTGATGAGGTAGTTGCGCGAAGGAAGCAGTTGGAGCACGAAATTTTGAGAGTATGCATTGAGCTTCCAAAGATCCAAATTTAGTCTGAGGCCTCTTCAAAAGACAAAGTGCAGTGGTTGGTAGATGCATTAATTCAGAAAGTCGAAGGCGCAAGTGGATAAGGTTCATTTTGATCTAGAGATGCAACTTACTGAGCTTCAACTGAAGCTACAGCCCACCATGCCACCTGAGATCTGAGAGCAACGTGAGCATGCCATCAAAATAGACATGGAAAATCTCGACACAATAGTCAAGGGTTGTAGCCAATTGTTCGAAGAAATGTTATAATTGTGGGCCTCACTGTAGGAGGACACGTAGGTGAAAAATATTGAAGTAGAAATCTAGGATAAGAAGCTGTAGTACGATGAGATCAAGGCAATGACGCACACCTTAGAACATGTGCAATGGTTCGCCTAGTTAAAATAAGGGACATCCCTGCAAGAACAGATCAAGGAGTTGTGGAAGAAGATGCAAATTATCAGTGCATGGATGTAGCCTTAGGAAAAAGAGGCAGGGAAGCTCTCATAGACTATGGAAGGCACGCTCAAAAGTATGTAGAAAATGCAGTGGAAAATCAACTTAGCAGTAGGAGGACCGACTACAAAAAATTTAGTCAAAGAAGTTCGACAAGAAGCAACAAAATTCACGGAGGTGCCTCACCCAGTGAAGCCTTCATTCAACAAAGATGCAAAGCATACCAGCAGAGTGACTCACGGATGAGTCACATCTTTGTGTTGGGGGCTTGTTGGGACGGGGTCCCCTAGGTTCAATTTTGACTAAGTTTTGTAAAATCCTCTGAATTTTAAGTAGCAGAGCACCCTATCTGCAATTCATTAGGAGTCAAGGGGTTTTAGGAAGGTAAAAGCCCCTTAGTTTTTGTTTTGTTTTGAGCTCCACCCATGGTTTGCGAACCATGGTATTGTAATAGGAAAAAATATATAAAGGGGTGTCTTAGCTTGTCTAAAGGAAGAGAATATGTGATGTTATGAGTATACTTGTATTTAGTGTCTGTAATCTTATGTATTTGGGTGAAGGGGAAGGATTCTACTATTGTGTGCGTGGAGACCTTGGTAGGTCTGCAGCTGAGTGCATAGGCCCCTGCAGCTATGTGTGCAAGGTTTGGAAAGTATATGTATGAAGATATGGAATAATAAAAATGATTTGAAGCAATTATGTGTCTTAACTGTATACTTATGTGTTTTCTATATTTATGCTCATTTGAATTCCATTTATTTGCAATATTTCTTGGTTACTCCATGAAGATCTGGATATATTGTTATATGTCATGTTATTAATGATTAGACCCTTAAGCGAGATCATAACTCTGTTTAATTGGAAATCACTTTAAGTTTGGGGATTTCAAGGTTAAGGGTTCACAAAGGTTAGATCAAGCCTTAAACTAAAGAAACGCCTTACCCCCACATCACATAGCCTTCTAGATGTAGAAACCTGGTTCTAGAATCCTCCAATACTGCCTCGGGTGAGAATGCAGCCTGCGTTAAGCTGGTTGTTTCCAAAAGGTGAGGTAATGTAGGGTTTTTTTGGTTAGCGTAGTTCACTTTAAACTTGGGTCCAAGCCCCCTCAAGCCAACGAAGTGTCTCGCCTGCTTGACAAAAATATGAATAGAGAGATGTTGAACAATGAAGATCAAGGAGTGTGAAATAAATGTCATTGGATGTGTTGATGGGAAGATGATAATTTGAATGAGAGTCACCAAAGAGAGCATAATGATCAAATGAGCTAATTAAAGCATTAGATTCCTATTTTTTGATAAAGAAGAAAAATCAATTTGAACAGTCTCGCGAATGCTATGAAAAATCGAACCAAGTTCCTTGCTAGAAAAATATGACAGACCAATTTCGTACAATTGGTGACAAATTGTACAAGCAACATAGTCATCAAAAGAGTTAAAAAAGGATGCCAACAGCACAAATACATGAGGCCAATTGGGACATGTTGAACGGAGAAGAACTTGATTCATGAGATAACTTGTGCATTCATTTTCACTCAAGAGGATCTCTGGTGTGATGAGAGGACATATTTGCAACATCAAATTCGCAAGAAGACCCAGAAGCTTACCATTAAGGGATAAATTTGATAAGTATGATTCCTTTGGGAAAAGATAGTCCTTGGAATGATCAACTTCGCAATTACATGACTCAATGAGAGATGAATATTCCCAACCTGAGTTTGATGCGAGGTATTTGCATGAAGATGAATGAAATGTGACAGATTCTTGAATTCAGTTAGAAGTAAAATCTTGAAAATTTGAAATTTCACACCCGTAATTCCAAAAAAAAATCACGAGGAAATTTACATCAAGTGAAACCATGCAGAGAGACAAATAGTGCAAGAGAAACTAGATCGGACTTAGTTCAGGGTGCTTACCAAAGTCGCGAGATCCTGACATAACCATCAACAAAATTTGAAGTGCCTCGACTTCTTGGAAGGTCCTGGAACTTCCCAAGATTGTAGAATCGTATTTTTAAGCTTGAACCAGATCATGCATGGTTTGAGGATAACTTTTATTCCTGGTTTTAGTAAGACCACTCCTTATCAGATAGCATCCATATTTGTCATAGATTTTACCAAATTTTTCAACTTCAACAACCAGATTGCTCAAGTCGGAAGATTCTTTTGATCGCAAATTCAAAGATAAATGAATTGGTTAGATCTCATGAGAAAGCTGATTTGAAGAGTTGTCCTCATGCGAGAGAATAGATGATTATTGGTGGGAATGGTTCTCTATGATTTAATTATTTTGAATTTCATCATGGACAACCTCACTGCCTTGTGTCCATCGAGGGGATAACTCATCAGATGATGAAACAAAAGAGCATGGAGTATCTTTGTCGCAAGTAGATGTGTTGAAAAAGGTAGGACAAAAGAGATAGTGAGGTGAAGAGGAATTTTCAAAATGAACATTTTCTTTCACCGAACCAGATTCTAGATCTAAATTAAAATCTTCATGAAAAACTGAAAGATCACGTGATGTGCTTGGGAATTTTTCACAGCATATAACAATAGATTCATCGTCATTATAATGATTATTACCCAAGGTTGGGGGTTGATTTAAAGAATTAATTGCATTGGATTGTCTACCGATATTAGCAGATTGAGAATCATCCAAGAGTGGAAACCCATTATTTTGACATGGAAGATTCTAAAAAATAGATGAAAGAGTGAAAGCATCTTCACCTTTCTGCTCCTCTACCTATGTATTGTGATTGCTTTTTACTTGATCGCAATTTGAGCCAGCAACTTAAGAATCAAGAGAATGTGAAGAACTAGCTGGTGGAGAAGATTGATCAAGCGTGTCTTGGTACAAAGAGTCGGGATATGTAGATGATAGAGGATAAAATAAATATGGATTATCTTTGGGACTATAGTTGTGAATGGTGAAATCATATTGCAGAATGGAGGAGTAAGTCTTCACTATAGGCTTCATGAGCCATTCTGGAATTTCCTCCATTGAATTTGAATCATGAAAACTGGAATAAGAATGAGAAGATGCACTGGAGATTTGATTTGAAAATTTCCAAGTTTTACGACCACCGTAAAGAGGCACCTGCATCAGGACTGGAAAGGGAGGAGGACAAAGAACAAAAGGGGCAGTAAGTTGCTCCTCTAAAAGTTAAGGTGTCTCATGATTCACAAGAGTTGGGGGAGAAGAAAAATCATGGGGTTCAAGTTCACCATATGAAGAGACAAGAACCAAACACTCAAACTATTGTTTCAAGAAATCCCAATTCAGGTATTTTTTAGGGATTTCATAACATAGGTGAAGGAATCGATTAGAAAAACCCTCAACTGATTCATCGGGCTTCATTCTTAAAAGATTTATTCTTCCACAAACATCTCGGTAGTTATACTTATCGAAGGCTTTATGAAGCTTCTTGGAAAGTTGGTCAAGTGAATGGATAGAAGCAATGGGTATTGTGTGACACCATTGATTAACACAACCTTCGAATGTGAGGGTGAGTAATATAGCCATGACTATTATAAAATTATATATTACAGAGAAATGGAACACATAAAATATATTGCAGAAATATAAACACGGAAAACAAAAAAATCAAGAGAGACACAAATATACGTGTTTCACCCAATTTGCGCTACGTCCACAGAGAAACAGCCAGTCCTTCCTTTTATATTATCCAACAAAATGAAGAGATACAACCTACAGTAGGTCCATTGTAATTCCCTCTTCTCTCTTTCTTAATCTCCTCTCTCTTTCTCACTCAAAATACAGATCTACATAGATGCAATACAATTCCCTCATATATAGCAAGGGGTTTCCTTCTGGAGCAAAAAACCCTAAATTAAACATAACTTCTACCGTCAAATCTCTACCTAATGAATAGCCCAGATTGACTACGAAATTACAACATTTTACAAGGCAATTTTACATCTACTTTTATCTTCGGGGGCACTGCCCCCAATCCCCCGCCAAGGGGGGGCCCCCAAATATTGCAGTCGCCCCCCGCCCCCCCCAGACCCCCCTTGTAGTGAAAATATTACGGGCAGTGTTGCCGCCACATTACGAACTGGGGCCCAATGCGGTGACACCTCTGAATAAAGAAGATAATCAGGCTCCACACCCAACCATGATATCTTTGCAACATATTTTGTTAGAAAGAAAAATACATACAACTTGAAATAGATGTTCACAAAAAGTTGATTCACCCTCAAAATTGAACTTAAATTCGGATAGGTTATGAATGAATTCCGCACAGATGGTACAATTAAGCTATTTAAAAAAACATCTTGGGATTATGATTTGGGGAAGAGCCATTTCAAATTAGAGATTCAAACAAGATTCAACATGCACAGCTTGTCATTTGGCCCTCCTTCTAGCACCATTTTGTTGACAGTGCTGGAAATCCGTTAACCAAGGGGATCTCCCCGATATGAAGTCCCAATAAGACCTCATACCATTTGGTGTAGGATTCCCTTCCAGTATAAAGGCCTGGTTTCCAAATCCTCAAAGACCTACCTTGGCTCTAGATGTTAGCACAGGAGAGTGATGCAATGGTGTCTTCGAAAAGCAAGCGAGGTGTGCCTGGTGAGTGTGCAGTTGCAATAGTGTCAAGGTTCTTCTACTACAAATGGGGGAGAAAAGTGATCCTCTAAGTGAGAGGTAATAGTACCACCTAGGAAGAGACACACATGAACCAGAAAGCTCTGTCCAACATCCAGTATAATAGTCCACAGGGGATGCGATAGTCGTTACAACCAACATCAAGGAAAGACCTGTCTAGTATCCCATGGAATAGTCCACAAGGATGGGACAAAGATAGCAACCATTACAACACATCCTCAACAATATAAGCACTAAAATAAACAAAATAGTTCAACTATATTAGTACATGTGAAAGCAAACATGAAATAAAAACATCCACAGAATATTCTTACAAACATTCATAGTCCATGCATGAAGAATGTGTTGGCCTTAAAAGGCTTATGTTATTAAGCAGAAGTTCTAAGACACATGTTTACAATGTACATCACTAGCCCTAGTAGTGGGAAATTGGAGCCACTCCTTTCTCCTCAAAGAACTAGTTGATCTCTCTAATGCCTTGCGAGAGGATCTAAGGTGAAAATTCCTCTTCTCATACAATGAGGGGGTATATATAACCAAGGGTTGATTCTTCCCCCTTGTGATTCTTTGCTACCCTCGTGACTATTCAACTTCCTATGAATTTTCAACTCATGACTCTTCATATTCATGTGTGTCCTTTGGACTTCCACTTTACAATACATTTGGATACAATACACATGGTCCACAATAGTGATGTGGCATATGACTACTCATGACATGACATTGTTGACATGGACTGCTTGATGATGTGGAAATGTTAGGTCATTGTTGTTGCTAAGTGCTAGATGTCTTCTTGCATATGCTTTCTCTTCTCCTCTGCATGGCTTGGTAATGCAGAGTCTTTAATGATCTTAAGCTTGGATGGTAGTTTCAAACTTGTTTCCCTTTCCTCCCCCTTGATAGATCCACTTGTGAATTCAGTTGCAAGAGATTGTTTATGCATGCTTCCCTCCTCATTTTCCTTCTTAATCATCTCGCCATGACTTGATAGTGTACCTATTCCTACAATTCACTAATGACGGGATGACATCAGTCCAAAAACCCCCTAGTCTAAGTGATGCATTATTATCCATGAACTGAGCCCGGGACAAGTCACAGACTGGGAGAAAGGGCTCAGTGATTGCACATTGTGCGATTCCAGTAGACAGGGGAGTCCCTGATCACTGAGACTGTGTAGTGCATAGCTCAAGCTAGACTAAGGGAAATTTTTACGCATTCCTCATCGAGGGAAAAAATTGCATAGTGCCCACTAAGGGAAAAAATTGCACAATGGCCACTAAGGGGAAAAATTGCACAGTACCCACTAAGGGGTAATTTTTTGTAGTGGCCACTAAGGGAAAAATTTATGCAGTAGCCACTTAGGAAAAATTTGCGCAGTGCCCACTAAGGGAAAATATTATGCAGTTCAAGCAGGCCATGGAGGATGCAGGATGGGGCCCTGGGAGAATATATTGCGAGTTTGGGGAAGCAAGGAGAAATGGGTAGTGGAGAGGCCTAAAGGGTATATCTATGTAGTTTCTGAAGGAAATGAGCTTTGGTTGAGGGAAGGGCACTAGAGAAATCATCTACACAGTTTTGGAGGCCAAGGGAGGTTGGGCTCTCTATGCATTGTGTAGTTCCAGTAGGCAAGGTAAAACGTTGAGGGTTGAAGGTGTAAAGTGTGTATTTCAAGGCAGACTAGGAGGCACAACTGCATGATTGTGGAGGTAAAGGGAGGTTGTTGGACTCTAGATTTTCACAGAACAACATCCCTGGAGGATAATGATTGCATAATGCATAGTTCTAGGCAGTAGGTTCACATCCAATAAGGTTGAGACTACACAGTGCACAACTCAATCAGGGCCTGGTGAAGCTAAGTTGTGCGGCCGGGAAGATTTTCCAAAAATGGCCAAGTGCGGGAAGGGAGATGGACTTGGGATGAACTTGAATTGTGATCACACACTTAGCATACTTTTAAGACATGATAACATAGATCATTGGAACAAACAAACAAAACATTATCCTCTGTGTGACTACCTCATGACAAAATGCGACAAGTGTTTCACTTAAGATAGACTTTGGGACAACCCTGACAGCACTTGTGCAACAACGCTCAAGACTTTGTGTATGGATGTGACAAATGTTTAAATGGTTAGGAAAACTCATATACACAAAGACTGACCTTTGAAACCACTAAAAAAAAGGCTCACAAACATTATACAACAGACAAACATGCCAAAACATGACAGTTAATCCAACAAGAAAAAGGGGCCAAGGAACTTCAAGAAATCTCATGGAATGAGCTTGAGTATTTGCAACAATCAAGGAAAAGACCAAGGAGGGCTCTAAAATTTGAGTGCAAGCCAAAATTTTGAAGGGTGTTATAGCAACTACAACAGGTATATGATGTAGTGATGGCATGTTTTTCTTCTGATTTGCTGAGATGATGTTTTTGTTGTTGAGATTCGTATTACCATTATGTTAGAGGATGCGTGTATGCCATGTCATGTGATAATTTATTAGCTTTTCATGTTGAAGGAAGGCCCATATGAGTGATATTTCCTATAGGAGAATGTCTCGTGGATAGACATGCCACTCTAGTTGAGGGAATTTATCCTTGTAATGACAAATAATGTACCATGTACTCATCATCATCTTGCAAAATTTAATGAAGCGACCTCCCCACTCTTGATGCTGGGTCCGGAGATGTAACCCACATTGGGTGAATTTCATTATCAATGTGTGTTTTTTTATTTGATGGTTCGTCATTATGTTTCCTCTTCTTCACAACATGCACATACAAATTTTCATATTCTTTCATATGCACTTCTGCTAACATCATAGAAGTAAAATATCTTGGTTAATTCTGGTAGCTGAGAGATCTGAATCAAGTTTGGTATCAGAGCAATCTTCTTGATGATGTGAATTGCGAGTGTGAATGGTTGAACGTGCAGCTAGAAGGAAAATGGAGGATGACAGATATCTCTACGATGCCTTCTACGGGATGGCAAACATGGTAGATTTAATGTATGCAAATTATGATAAGAAAATGGAAAGAGTGGAACAAGAGAAAGAAAGAGCATATGATGATGATCCATCTCCATCTTCTAGTGATTATTCATCTTCTTCATCACCTTCTCATCATTCAGATGAGGAGATCAATCAGAGCCTTCAAGTAGAGAATTATGACTTAAGCAGACTTCTACGGGAAGAAAAAGAGGAGAAGCATAGATTGCAGCTTCAGATACGAGCCACGAAAGAGGCCTTGGAAAATTTGAAGCACAAATAAGGCTTAGCAAAGCCATCATCACCTTTTTCAAAATCGACAACTAAGGTAAACAATGTTGATCGTTCTTCAGTTTAATTTTCACATGATGTTATTTCTGTTGGAAACATGGAAGTGTCCATTTTAGGAACTGGCAGGAGACTCCTTACCAAAATAGGGTATCAAGGAGGAGGACTTGGTGTTAATGGCCAAGGAATGACTCAGCCATTGGAGGTTGTACAAATACCTTGATTTGCAGGTTTGGGATACATTGAAGGAGAGTGATCAAAGGAATTAGAAGCTTCCAAGGAATTTTCAAATCCATCAGAGAAAGAGGATGATTTGAACACATCACAATCCTCCCATGATAGTGAACATTGTAGAGGAAAAGTTAAGGCAAACCCTCACCACCAGAATTGCACCAGGGATAGTCAAGAGAGGTATAAAAAGTATCAGTATTCTAAAGTTCATTTTGATTAAAAACATATTGTTAATGATGAGCATAAATCATGGCGTAGAAATCCATGTATTTTTTATGCCTTGCATAACCACATGGTTTCTGAGTGCTCAAAAAGAATGGTAGTGAAAAAGAGGAAGATACATGAAAGGCCTTATCCACATCAACGAAGGAAGAAGGTTAAGCAAGTATGGAGGAAGAAGACTTTTTGCAATCATTGCACAAAGGTGGACATCAAAGAGACACATGTTGGAGGCTCCATCCATAGCAGTGTCTCAAGAACAAAGCGCCTATGTAAAAACCAGTTGGCGAAGATGTTCAACAAGTGAATTAGCTCCAGGATTATGGCCCATGCACTTTGATGAGTGACAGATGGTTTTACTAAATATAGTAGTTTTTCATGCAACCATTTTGTAAATCATGTGTTGTGATATAAGTGTGAAAGTGATGATGTGTTTTCCATCACTTATTAAACCAACGATGATGTTTTTGGTATTTTTTTGGTAGTTGGGGTATTGGTTTCTATTATTATGTAAACTTGACCACAAATTGTGTGTTATAAACTCTTGGAAAGTATGGGGATTCTTGGATCATGATTGGTCATGTAATTGAACATGTACTTTGCAAATATTTTACTACATGTTTGCAGAGGATGCAGGTGTCGGTTTGTCACTTATGGCTTTGAAGAACAAGAGTGAAGGAGAAGGAAGTATGACCTGTCAGGACACTTGTTGTGCAGACAATGTAACATAGCAATTACAAATTATGTTCATGCTTTTGGGGGACCAAAATATCCTTAGTGGGGAGGAATGATCCAGGTGGCTCCATAAATGCTCAAAATTTAGAAGTGGCTTTGGACAAGCCCAAAAATAAAAATTACTAGATTGAAATGAAACTAGCCAGATAGTAGTGCTTGTTGTCCTGATTCCAATGACACAAACGTAACTCAAATTTGACTTTGTGTGCTCAAGATATTCGCGATCAAAGTTCTGGTCAAACTAGGCCAAGTGGCAGACACTAACGAGGTAGAAATTTGGCAAAGTACCGGTGCACGGAATATGGCCACTGGAACAGGTGACTTTGTCACCTCATTAATTTTGTTGATAAGCTCAAAAACTAGTCGAATTTTTTTAGCTAATTCGTTTTATAAAAATTAAAAAATTAAAAAGGGCGACAGGCCGCCACCCTCATCATCCCCATCGACATTTAATATAAAAAATAAAGGGTGCCAGGTGGTCAAACCCCACCACCATCTCACATTAAAATGGTCCAAAGGTCGTTACCGTATAACAGACAGAGCCAGTAGGGCTCAAACCCGCGTCGGTCAGTTGACCAGCCCGCCCATTGCGATAGCTCCACATAACACACTCTAACCACAACACACCACCACCAATGGTTATCCATAAACCACCCAAAATGTCTTGCCAAAACCTTAAACCAAAAACTATTTACCACCAAGAAACTACACCACAAGAAATGGACCTCGGATCTCCCAGGTGCAAGTGGGAGTTGGAAACGTTACACCAAGTGGCAGATCTTTAAAGGTCTACCCACTCAACATTATTTAAAAGAAAAATTCCATTCACCCAATGGAGGAGCAGAGGCTGAATGGAGAACAGTTCGCATGAGGCCCGAGGTGGAACCTTGACATAGTGGTCGAGGCAGAACCATCACTGGCACATTTTTTGAGATAGAATCTTGGAGGAATATTCTTTGATGCTTAATGAATCTAAAAGATTCCTTGGAGGGTAATTTTTCACCGTGATAGAATCATGTCAACTTTATACTCAAATGAACAAAAATTTCACAGGGAACATGATGGAGTGGTTTGTTTCCCCATTTGAGCAACAGAATTTCAAGTAGTCAATAATGAGGAATCTTTGTAGAATCTTGAGGAATCTAAAAGATTCCCTTGGAGGCTGATTTTTGACAGAGGCATAATGATGTCGACTTCATAGTCATTTTTCTCAAAATGCTGCAAGGAGTGCGA
This sequence comes from Pinus taeda, assembly GCA_000404065.3. NCBI lineage: Eukaryota > Viridiplantae > Streptophyta > Pinopsida > Pinales > Pinaceae > Pinus > Pinus taeda. The sequence goes on along the minus strand of APFE031592228.1, from coordinate 85,923 downwards.
TAGTGGATTCAGAATTTTCATCTAAGCAATGGATTTTTCTCCCATCTCCAGGAAGGAATCTTTGGGGAAATCTTCAAGATTCGTGACGGTCTAGAATTTTACGGTGTCAGAAAGGGGCCAAGTTTATAGTCATTTGACACAAGTTCATGCCACGAATTCAATGGTGCAGTCCATTTCGTCAACAGAGCTTCGCGTTTTTAGGCCATCCTTGAAAGTAGAGGTATATGATGCAGTGATGCCATGTTTTTCTTTTGATTTGCTAAGATGATGTTTTTGTTGTTGAGATCCTTATTACCATTATGTTGGAGGATACGTGTATGCCACGTCATGTGAAAAATTATTAGCTTTTCATGTTGAAGGAGGGCCCATAAGAGTGAGATTTCCTATAGGATAATGTCTCATGGAGAGACATGCCACTATGGTTGTGGTAATCTATCCTAGTAATGACAAAGAATGTACCATGTACTCATCATCATCTTGCAGCATTTAATAAAGCAGCGTCCCCACTCTTGACACCAGGCCCAAAGACGTAACCCACACTGGGTGAACTCCATTATCAATGTGTGTGTGTTCTTTGATTTGATGGTCATCATTATGTTTCTTCTTCTTCACAGTATGCACATGTGGCTTTTCATACACTTACATATGCAATTTTGCTAACATCAAGGAAGTAAAAGATCTTGGTTAATTCTGGTAGCTTAGAGATCCAAATCAAACTAGCACCTAAAAGGATGATACCATTTGTGGTTTTAATCCATAAGGTTGTGAGGCCACTTAACCTAAGTTAATGACCATGATATTTATATCTCTTATGAACCACCTTATAAGCATCAACTAAATGTCTTTTTGAGATTTGAACCCTAGGAGGGGTAAAGGAAATACCCAACTTTCACTAACCCATTTAACCTCTTATGATCAGTTTGTAACAGTCAGTGTGTGGGGGGGGGGGGGTAATATGGTTAAGTTTTAATTCAAGGGCTTAAACTAAAGTCCAAGGATTAAGAAAATAAATATGATAGAGTGATTTTTTGTATTATTCATTGTGTGTTTGTGCGTGTGTGTGTATGTGTGTAGTAATATGATTAAGTTTTAAGTCAAGGTCTTTAACTAAAGTCCAAGGATTAAGAAAAAAATGTTATAAAATGATTGTAGGAAAATACATAGATGACATTTATCCTAGAGAATGGTTGAATATTCCAAAGAAACATGTGGAAAAAAAATTAATGATCATTTTTTGTATAGGTTTTTATTTTCACAAAGAAGATAATATTTGGTGGAATATTTTGTGATATAAATACAATATTACATTAAACATAACGAATAATTTGAAAAATTACCATCAAATAAGTGGATAAGGAAAATAAAATAAAATAAAATCAAGGGAAGACAATGAAGAACTTGGGAATAAATATGATCAATTGTCTTATTTAGGGGCTCTTAATTAGGCTCTTATTCAAGAGGTTGAGAACCTAAATAAATGGAAAATGAGCAAAGTGGAAGATGGGAAAATAAGAGACAAAGGAATAAATGAAAAAGATGAATAAAATTATGAATAAATGAAGTTAGGAGGTTTAAATAATAAACAAATAGTTGTCAAAATGAGAAAAAATGGAGATTATAGGTAAAGAAACTATGAAAATAATCGAAGGTGGGGATTTGGAAGAAGGTTTAAGATTTCCTAAATATGGAATATGATGATTAAAAAAGGAAATAAAGAATTTAATGACATAAGAAGTCCATAGATTACATCAACTACATCTTTAAAAGAGGAGGGAAGATACAATACAATAAGGTTATCGAAATATACTTATAAGAAGTTGAACTCTCCCTTGAGGATATAAAGGTAAAATATGATGGTTTTATCTCAAGATCAAGATGATTTGAAGTGCAATAATTTGAGCATGTCATTATACCAGGAAAAAATGTTGATGACAAGGTTGTGGAGAATGAAGAAAAACCGTTCAAAGTGAACCACATCAATTCCCTCATTACCAAGAAAGTTGGAAAGAAAGAGAAGAATACAAAATTGTCATTACCAAGGAGGAATATTATAAAAGCATAAATATTTATGGAATAGGGCATCAATGAACCATTATGCAATATAATATTATCAAATATTATCAAATACCAACAACTACAAGAAAGTGGATAATTTCAAACAATCATTAGAATGAACAAAAGTTAAGCTATTAGGGATTCATAATAAAAAGAATTGAATATGGATAGATGGATAATTGTCAAATGTAGAAACATCAAAAAATATAATTAAATATATTACTTGGTTTCATCAAATGTGAATGTATTAGCTACAAGGATTTAAGGACAAATATTTTCAAAGGGAAGTACAATGTTATGGACATAATGGGGTTAAATGTATATGTAATAGGGTTTGGTATGATGAAGTTCCTACATTGCAATGACTAATAACGTGTATATATAGAGGTCAATATAGTAATTATTGGACATGATTATGATTTGGATATATATATATGTAATTGGATTATTGGGGAGTTGTTTTACTAATGTATAAGGGGTTATTGTGTAACTGGTCATTATTATCACTTTACAAATTACATCAACACTCATATCTAGTGCACATTATGTCTAATGTTTTATCATTTAATTGTAAATATCTAGCTCATAACACCCTATCCCTGAGAATTTATATAAATGAAGATCAAGTCGTTAGTATTACACCAATTCCACTAACCACCTTCTTAAGGAGGTCCATGAACCAAATTACCAATGCATGATACATCAATAATGGAAAAAGGAGTTGTCTATAGTGCAACTTTTTGGACTTTCTAGTGTTGGAATCTAGCAGAAAATTTTGAGGTGAAATATTGATTTGTGTTATTTAAATTTTTTTTTTACTCTGTATATAGATTCAGCACCTGAAAAACCCCTAGAGCACTTGGATTGTGTAGGGGTTTCCCATCAAACTTGTGATTTCAATAAATTCCTGCCAGATTTTAGATAAATTAGACTGAAAAAACCCACCGCAAAAGCTTCCAAAAAGTCGCACTAAAGACAACTCAATTGAAAAAGGCATTAAAAATCACAAAGGGACAAGAAAACACAATCCCTATGAAGGGTTTCTAAATTGTAGGCCACAATAGGAAGACCTAATGTAGAGGAGGTACATGTCCAATGGGTTTTCAACCTAGGTTGTGTTCACGAAAATTGTTCCACATTTCCACTATACCATTTAAATACTAGGAAATTATTCTTATTCTTATTCATTAGAGATATATTTTATACATCAGATAGATGTTATTTCCTAGTAACTTCATTTGGATTGCATTCATAAAACCAAAAGTTTTGTTTTAACGATATACTTAGTATACTTATGAAGTTAAACCAAAATATAAAAGAAATTCATATGATTGTTTAGAGAATTTTCGGCGAAATCACATAAATATTCTTTTGTCAATGCGTTTCGAACCAACCAGTGTGGTTCATCGTCAGGATAAGTTGAAGATCCAATCCAGCTTAGCTTGTTAAATAGTATGTGCAGAGACTCCAACGGCTATAATGCCAACGGCTAATTTTGACCTAATGTCCCAAGTCAAACCAATAATATTCTTGTCGTATTTAATTATTATTATTTTTAAGAAATTAGTTAATTTAGGTAAATCATATAATAAAATATTTTTTGTTATATTTAATTATTAATTATTTTAGGAAATTAGTTAATTTAGGTAAATTATATAATAAAATATTCATTTGTTATATATCCACAACCGAACAATTTCAAAATAAAATCATTGGTACATCTTATATTTATTTTTATTTATCATTTAAACCTAATGGTCCAATTGAAA
>APFE031592228.1:34904-74241 GCA_000404065.3 Pinus taeda | reverse complement strand
ATCATCATTATGAGTTTGTTATCCCATTCCATTGTATAAATAGGAGTACAATCTCCTTCATTTGTAATCTTAGAATCTTAGAATCTTCATTTGTAATCTTAAGAAGTTGGTTTGTACATCATGATGGAGATTTTGAAATAAAGACTCATACTTTGATTTTGTTGCTTCTACATTTGAGTTCCCTTTTAAGTGGTATGCTTGTGGAGTTATGGAGGGCCCCCATGGCCTCACTTGCATGCTTATGTTAGGTATAATTTAATTTATGTTTTTATTCATTTCTAGTTTGAAGCAATGGTGGTTGTGATATAGTAGGATTGTGAAGGACAATTTGGACCTCCTTAGTTAGGAGCCTCTTCTTTTACATCTTTTGCATCGTAAGCCATTATTAATTAGTGCTCTTAGATTTATCTTCATGAAAGTAGTATTGTAGGGAAGAACAACCTAGTTCTCCTAAGTTAGGAGCCTCTTTCCTCATATATTGCATAAATGAATTAGATTCTTGTTAGATATTCTAATTGTTGGAAGAAATCTTAAAATCCATGTGTTCTTGTAAGGGAACCATAAGATCTTCAACAAATTAGAAATAGTTCTAGATCTATATATTTTAGATAGGCACTTCTAATTTTACCTTCCCGAGTTGACATTAAATTAACCTCTAATTTGCATCTGCATTTTAGACCCAACATTTTGGCACTGTTGCCGGGGAAGTGAAACTAGAAGGATTTAGTAATTATTTCATGCAGTTGTTTTTATGGACTAATTTGTGGAACTTGGTGACAGCAGGTTCATAAAGGAGTTCAAGTTTAGAGTGTTTTATTTTCGCAATTAGTTTAATTATTTTTAAATTCAGTTTTTAAACCCCCCATTTCTGACGAGCTCATCTACACATGAGGAATTTGAAAATGATAAACAGGTACTTCTTGGAAAGCAAGGATAATATCGATGACTGGTTTCAAAAGAACCTAGCGTTAACTCCAAGAATAAGACATGTTACTCACATTGTTGCAAACAATCAGGTAAGAATTTTAAATCTTGATGTGAGCATTTTCAAATTCTTAGTCCGTAGATGGCTTCATTGGAAGCATTCTTTTATTTAAGAAATAAAAGATCTTTCAAACAAGTTAGATAGAATAGATTAGGACAATAAAACGAGCTCGTTATCATTAGAAGTGTTAGTTGTTGGAAGTTTTTTAGTCTTATTTTCAAAAAATATATATATATATAATAAATCATCACCAACAAATTTTCCACGCTAACCTGCATAGATAAAAATAAATCAAGAGATTAGTATGCTCTCTTCCTACGCTTCGTGCGATCAGGAAGATCAAAAAAATCTATTGATTTATTTCAAATAAAAATACTCTCGCTGGAAAATTTATTTGCGCATTCTATCAACTATAACAAATTTGCAAGCTTCCAATATCGATCTGTCCAACAATAGTCTCACCTCCAATATGTCTGAGATTTCTTTGCTTGAATCTATCCCAATATTTGATTTTCATTCAAATAAATTATATGGGTCTTTAGAAAAACTCATTTACACCAATATCTCAGAGTCTTTCCCGTCACTAGAAGGATGCCTAGAATTCATTAATCTGGCTCTATCAAACACTTTGTGGGTATCCTCCAGGTTTCCAAATCCGCCTACCACAAAAGCACCTGTTTATGATCCAGGAGAATACATCTGCACAAGGAAAAACAGGCGATCTGGCCCTACGTTGGTCTTACTTGGCTGTACTATGATTTCAAATTCGAACTCTTTAAATAGCAAGAGCCATCGACAGATTCGACCATGATGCAAGGGTTTATTGACTAAATATTGAAAAGCAGTGTTTCTAAAAAAAGGGGTTAGCAAGTAAATCAAGGCGATATTTATGCAAGGCTAAAATCATACCTAGCCCCCTCGTGCTGTTGTACAATAGTTGATTTCGGTGCTGTTCAATTTCTGACTGGCATAAGCATTTGGATGATCCATTCCGTCGTCAGCTGGCTGCGTTAATACTCTGTGCCGACTGCAATAGCTGATGCGTCGATATGATCTATCTTCACTATGATAACTTGATTAGCCAAACAATAGACTACCAAGAGACTTTTATTTGATCTGTTTTTCATAGAAAATCGTATAATTAAGTTGCCATAATGAATCATAGTTTATTAAGTTGAGTTGAGTTTGGAATGTGGAAAGATGTGAACCCCGACTTTAGGAGGAACCCACCTACTTGTTATACTGAACATAGGATACTTGCCAAAGCAATACACACCAACATAAGAAACTGTGGCATCGCCGAAATTCAATTAAAAGCTGCCAAGCCATAGAAAACGCCATACTCACTGACCCTCATTAAATTGTGTTACCCTGGGCGGACTATATAAGCAAAAGTGTGACGCAAGGAAAGAAAGTCTTCCATTTCAATAGGTAGAATCAAGGAAAGAAAATCTTAATTTTGCTAGGTGAGGCTGTTGCATCGTTGTGAACCCACTATGCCCGGCGGCTATGATGGATAGAGACGAAACAGTAAAAAAAACTCCGAGATTATTGAAAGATCCAGATCGGATCACGCAATATACGTAAGTAATCTAAAATCTCTACCAAATTGACTGAAGCGACCGAACAGAAATCAATGACTTCAGAGAAGGATAAAACGGACTTTTAATATGGATTTAAGGAGGGCAATCGACTTTTTGATGGGATATATTTTACACGTGACATATCAGATTGGACCTCTTCTGAACTTTCCGACCTTTCTTTAGCCTCACGTGGGGGGGTGGGGGTTTTCATCGAAACCATCAAAATCAGGTTTTGACTAAGGCCAAAAGCCAAATGGAGATGTTTTTTTTTTTTTAATATGTCCCAACCGGATTCAAGGGTTGTTGATTTATGGAATGGGTGCATAAGTCTCACCTACCTCAACAAATGGAAAAGTTACACGTCTCCATGGACTTATCGGTAGATATGCGATATCATTCTAACCACCCTCCTGGGCATGGAAAATTGCAAACAGGTAGATTCAGTTATTCTATTTATCAGTGATTATGCTTGCTGCTGGGTCTTCTACTTACTGGTCTTGCTGCTGGTCCTCCTGCTGAAGTCTCCGCCCATGCCTATGCTGATGCTGGTGCCTATGCTACTGCTTGAGGATTTGGAACTTTAAGAAGTGATCTTCCTGAGATATTCCTGAGAACGAGCTAGAGAGAAGATTAGGCAGTGGCAGGAGGAGGATAATGCACAGAGAAGGCAAAAGTTAGGATTTCCAGCCTTCTTTCGGTGTAGTTAGACAAAACATCTTTATCACCATGAAGAGATTTTGATTTCGAAAATTAGTATGCCTCAATCTCTCCTCTCCGAGTGATGAGTTTGTTCTAGGCTCTACAAGAGTATAGTTGGTGAATGAAATGAATTAGAGGCTTAAGCATATAGCTAGAGTTTGTATAAATTATAGCAATCATGTGTCAAAAGAAACCTAGCAGTCAACAATGCCTGCTTTACCGATTATACGCTCTTTCAGGATAGAACATGAAATATATAAATGAGAGCAGTTGTAGATAACTTAAACTTACTGCATGTGTTAAAAGCATTGCGCCAGACAGAAAAGAATATAGAAACCCCCCTTCATTTATCATACTTGAAATGCTTTTCCTTTTTACCATCTGTCTAGAAAAGAACATTCTTAGTAGTATCATTCGATAGGCCAAAATCTGGGTCACGCTCTCATTAATAGAAACCAGGCTCACAATGAGATCTCACTGCAATTGGATGAAATTTAGGGTGAACTCAAAACTCTCAATGCAAGTTTTTTTTTCTAGCAGAGATATATTGCATGTTTGATTATTTTTACTGTAAACAGGTATATGGAGTCTGACGTTATTGTACCAGACTTGGCTTGTGATTAGGAAGAGTATTCTGGCCATGTCGGCGGAAGCATCGGCCAGTGTTCTCAAAAATCATGTAATGACCAGAAGCAACTAGTATCTCCCCCAAGTGTGAGCGTTTTTTGTTCTACCTGCGCACAACATCGGTGGGAGAACGAGTGAAGTTTCAGTATAGAAGATGGGGTGCCCATGAACAGCAAAACAAGAGAAGGGATTGAATTCACTTTTGAGTCTGGAATGTAGGAGATTCAGTTGAAATGAAAGGAGAGGCAGGGGCGCTCGAAGTATGATTATTTCCTGTTCCAAATATCGTGCGGGTAGCACCAATAGAAGCATAATAAGGAAAATCAGTTTCCTGCTTAGTGGCATATGAATCCAAAATTCCTTCTCCGGAGAACGAACAGACCGACGGGTAAATCAAATCTCTATCTGGTTTTCTGCTTATAATAACATAGTTTGAAACATTTTTATTTTTCCATTTTTGAAAGTCGAGTATAGAGGTTTAAGAGCCTCGGGCCTCGAAGGCCACTTTGGGCCCTGAGGCACGTGTGCTCTCATTGAAAATATTTTGGGGTTGTGTGTTCAATTCAGAGAATTTCAATACAACAGGTTGCAGGAATAATAAAAGAAGTCATGATATCAAAGGGACTTTTGAGGCTCGATGTTTCACCAACAAATTAAAAAATAAACAGAAATTATTCACTATTGAAATGCACATGCCATGCCAAGCTCTTCGCCATGCACGTGTTATCTCACATAAACAAGGAGTCATGGTTATTTCTTTACGAAAGGATTGATATTAATATCATGATTGAGTCAATTTAAATACTTTGATTTTTCTTAATCTGTTTTATTTGGTACGAAATTTTTGCGTAAGAATCATGAAGGAAATGGCCGTTTCTTCCTGAATACACTTATGTTTTCTTTCTCCCAAGTTTTTTTGCAGGTTATAGATTAATCAAGTCATCAGTAAGAAGATTATATTGTGACAACAATTGGTCTTCCAAAGACTAATTTCATGAGAAATTCTAAAGAACCAATCCATGAATATAAACGAAATTTACAGAAAATTATGAATTCTTTCAACTTCCTGTAATAGTTTAATCGTTTGACATGTTGCATGACAGATTAGCAAAATTGGAAGAGCTGGATTTGTTCCTAAATGTACAAGGATAGTGAAAAACCAATCCACACTTGAATTCGACGTCTACAACTGGCTACTCAAAGCTAGTCAAACTCAGCTATGGCACTCCAAAATTAAGAAGCAGATTTGCTATGTTTGAGAATTTCCATTCCATCGTTTTAATTGCCTTTCCATTTCATTCCTATATTTGAAAATTTGCATACCATAATTCCAGCAAGAGTCATTATCCATTTCCCATTACACTTCACTTCATACACTTCATTACATTTTCTTCAATCCTAATCCACAAATAAAACAAACCAAGCTCATCTACAAGATTTTTGGTCTACTTTACATATTCATTGCCAATTTCATTTTTCCTACACTTGCAAATAAACCCTTCCTTCTATGGATATCATTGAGTCAAAGTCCTAGAGTCCAATTAACTTTGTAAAAACACCTAGAGGCTTGCATGCCTTAATGGCAAGTACTCTTGCCAATGAACAATGGGAGTACATTAATATCCCTTGTTCGTTGGATCTTGTAGGTGACTCGACCACGACAAATTTATTCGTACCTACAAAGATGTTTTAGACATCCTAACTCCCATTGGAATCAATGGTGGGAGCTCTTGTGTTGGCTAGGGGCATTCATTAATGGCCACTAAGTCAATAACTTCTTGCTATGTTCGACATCGACACATTTAATCACATAGCAAGATTTATGCCATCGAGCGTTGAAGACTTGAAGACCTATGTTTTGTAGCAGATGAAGCAGATTTCCTTTCATCGCTTTTTAGTTTGTTATGACTTGAGGACAAGTCAATAAATAAGGTTGGGGGGAGGAAAATGTAACTTATATATTTTGTATACCTTCCAAGCCTTATAGATTTTCAGCCATATTCAGCAGACTCATTAGATTCATCATCCAGCAGCAGAGGATCCAACAACAGATACAACTTTCAGCTATGTTAAGCAGACTCCTCAGATTCATCATCTAGTAGCAGAGGATCTAGCAGCCGATATGACAATACAGATCCATCTTTCATCCACAACTTGAAGAAGAAGCTTCAAATTAGAATTGCAACATCTGAACATGCATGATTCATCCACTTCTGTAGGTAAGTAAGGTATGATGTTTTCTAACCTTTAATCTTGAAATTCTTTTTAGATGCTAAAATGATGATATTTGGAAAATATTCCACTATTTCATTGTTCCCTTTCTCATTAAAAATTGCCAAAAACCATCAGTTGGGGAGGGGGGAATTTCACACTTCATTTTTTTTTTTCCTCATTCATATTACATCTTAACCCACATAGTCTCCCCACAATAAAAACTACTACAAAATTATGAGCATATTAAATGACTTCTTAAAATGATTGATCTCAACAAAATGATTGTAAACACAAGAACTAATCATTAAAAAGAGATCTCAACAAAGTAAATAATGATTGTAAACACAAGAACCAATCATTAAAAAGAGATCTCAACAAAGTAAATAATGATTGTAACACAAGAACCAATCATTAAAAGATGCAAATGCTTTGGAAAACAAATAAAAGTTATATAAAGATGTGCAAAGTTAAAAGGAAGTCCGTGATTGAAATATGTTTGTTACACAAGAACCAAACATCTTGTAAAAGGAAGCTCATCTAAGAAATAAATCAAATAAGTCATTGTAGTAGCTTGCATGAGGACATGCAAGAGCTTCAGTTGGGGAGTATGTTGGGCTTCAAAATGTCATACAAATATCACTCATTACCATACATTTTTCACCTATGCTTCCATTATATCACTCATTATTCACTACCATGTCACTTCATTTTTCCTATTATTCACCATTAATGGGTCTCATTTATATCTTCCAAATATTATTTATTTTTAAGCATTTTTGAGAGAAATTCTTGATTAAATATTAGCAAATAATATATTTTACTTTATATATGGAAAGTGGGTTGTTTTTGTGACATGTGTAGTTGCCAAGGAAGCTTCCAACACCTTTATATGGCCTTGAAGGATCAAATTCGAATTTGAGAAGATAAACCTCATGGAGAAGATGATGATCTTATGGAGAAGATCAAGGACAAAAGGGGGTTATGTGTCTAGATGGTTGAGAGATGTATGGAACTAAAAGATGGATTAGTGGATCATCATTATGATTTTGTTAGCCCATTCCATTGTATAAATAGGAGTACAATCTCCTTCATTTGTAATCTTAGAATCTTCATTTGTAATCTTAAGAAGTTGGTTTGTACATCATGATGGATATTTTGAAATAAAGACTCATACTTTGATTTTGTTGCTTCTACATTTGAGTTCCCTTTTAAGTGGTATGCTTGTGGAGTTATGGAGGGCCCCCATGGCCTCACTTGCATGCTTATGTTAGGTATAATTTAATTTATGTTTTTATTCATTTCTAGTTTGAAGAAATGGTGATTGTGATATAGTAGGATTGTGAAGAAGGACAATTTGGACCTCCTTAGTTAGGAGCCTCTTCTTTTACATCTTTTGCATCAGAAGCCATTGTTAATTAGTGCTCTTAGATTTATCTTCATGAAAGTAGTATTGTAGGGAAGGACAACTTGGTTCTCCTAAGTTAGGAGCCTCTTTCCTCATATATTGCATAAATGAATTAGATTCTTGTTAGATATTCTAATTGTTGGGAGAAATATTAAAATCCATGTGTTCTTGTAAGGGAACCATAAGGTCTCTGACAAATTAGAAATATTTCTAGATCTATATATTTTAGATAGGCACTTCTAAGTTTACCTTCCCGGGTTGACATTAAATTAACCTCTAATTTGCATCTACATTTTAGACCCAACAACCATGTGGGTAATTCTGGAAGACAGGTTGTATGATTGGTTAAAGTTTATTATCCTGAATAGATTTTGATGCGAGCAATGATTCCTCTTGCTATCTACGCTTAAGATATGGATTCTTGTGCATTTGTGAAATGCGTGAGAATGGGAATGCTGGATTGATGTGTATGTCTGCCAATGACCGCACTCTTGAAATTGCAGTGAACATTAGCCCTTGGCGTTCTTTGGTGCCAATGTCTACTGTTGCTTTGTCTAATGTAATTCCTTGTGACTTGTGTATCATTAAAGCCCATGCCATTTGAAGTGGTATTTGACGGCGTGTACCCCTTGTGATGGGAGAAATGGGTACATATTTTGGGTGTGAAATGTCCCATGGTGTTTCTTTGTATTGTCTAAAGTCGACAACCACGAAGGATGGTAATTCTGGGGGCTTTGAGCCAATTGAATAAAGTATTGAGATGACCTTCCCAAGTGCGCCTTTAACGAGGCTTGCATGTACCCATAAGTTGTTGGTGAACATAACTTTTTGTTCATTGCATAAGAGCACTTTTGCAGGCAGATGCTCATCTTCTGCTGTAGTATGAGTTTTCTACCTTTGTTGTTCTGCAGAGCAAAGCGCTACTGGGATGTTCAATTTTTTAAGCATTTTCTTATTATGCAAGACAACTGAGTTGTTTGTTGCAAATAGGTGCATGATTCTTCAAATGTGTGTTTCTCTTCATGTGTAAGAGACGAACTTGTTCTTGAAATTAGGTGTTGCCAATCTTCAAGTGTAGCTATTCCATTCCTGAGATTTGTAAGTATTTGTCGGAAAGAAACCTAGGACAGGCTAGATCCTTGTTAACGGAAAACGGTTGAAAGTGTTATGAATATGTCGAAGTTGTGCCAAAGTGCAGTGCCACATGATGTCCCAGCATATAAAGGAATGTCTCTTATAGGTGGTAGTTGGCCTAAATCTCCGACAAGGATAATTGAGCGATTACCAAATGGTGCATTTCGGTGAAGAGGGAATGCCTCTCTTAGACAATCGTCAATGTGACAAAGCATTTTTGGACCAAGGAAGCTCATTTCATCAATGAGAATGTATTCTACATGATGGAGTTTCTCTTGCAGTTGTAGGAGTGGTTGGCCTTCGAGAGGATGCATTGTTTGGATAGGGATACAAAGGGCAGAGTGAATTGTGAGGGCATTTATGTTGAAAGCTGCAATGCCAGTTGGTGCAAGTAACAGCAAAGGGTTTTTGTTTGCTGGTGAATTTTCCACAAATGCTTGGTGTAGGCATTTAATCAAATGGGATTTTCTTATGCTAGCTATTCCTTGTATGATGATTTTGCGTGGGGGTTTTGGCGAAGGGGTTTTGAAGTGTGAAAAAATAGTGGTAAAAGCTATGTTTTGTGTAGGAGATAATGTGTGATCATGGGGAAGGTTGGAAAAATAATGATGTTGGTTTTGAATGGTTGAGCAGTTGAATTCAATGAAATTTATGGCAGTTTCTTGCAAGGGGGGAGGGATAGTATTTTGTGACCAATTGTGGTTGACATCGAAGTTGCGGAAGCCAATCATGTCGAGGTCATCAATTGCAATATTGTAACCTGGGTGTAGCTGAGAGAGGATTTTCCATTCATTCATCTACATGGAATCAGGAGGGGTGTGCGGGGTAGTTTGATCTTCAATAGGTGGGCATTGTGGGTTCTTAATTTCTCGATGGACATGCCATGGTGTATATGTACCCTTTTCTTGTTCCCAGTGAGCAATAATTTCTGCATCAGTTGAACCAATATCATCGGGGAGTGTTCGGAAGGGGAAATAATTCACTCCAGCAGAAGGTGGCATAAGAAGGATCATCAGAGGAAGGAATGACATTGTAACATGGCAAGACATGCACAATCATTGGAGGGAATATGTGTTTCCATTGGTTTTTTCTCCGCTAGGCAGAATATGACCACAAGCGAGTAACTTCAAGGAGGGGCAGTGATTCTAATGAGGTAGACCTATTCATATATGCAACAATAAAGTTTGGTGTCGAACTAGGATTCTTAGTATCTTGTGAAACACATTTGAAAACGGCCCTGTTGACATTCAAAGAATGAAATGTACGGCTGCAGAGAGACAGAGGTAGCTTTTGTAACATATGGCATATTTCTTGTGCACCAATGTCTCTATCTGTAATGCTTTCTGTAAGGAGTTTTTGGATGACAACAACAGTAGGTGCTTCTGGAATGGCACTTTGTGATAGCCGTGATAGCATTTGACAGTAGCTCTCAGATCTTGTTTTTGCTTTTGCTGCATACTTTGAAATATATTTCAACACAACATGGCGAGAAAGGACTGGTTGGCAATCAACATTTTCTCTCCAAATAGAGAGTAGATCGACATTGTGAATATTCAATCTTTCATCATTGCAAGCAGGGATGTAGGTTTTATGACCTTTATCATCAATAAAAAGTGAAGAAGTGGACTTCAACTCCCACGGTACTCCATATCGACAGCTAAGTACATTGTCTTTCTTGCGAAGACAAGAAGATTCATGACACTTTGTATGACGTTGAACGTAGTTGACAAGCTCTGTATAGTCTTCAGATTGATTCGACGCGAATATTGATGCAGTGTCAAGAAGACATGGGTTATGAATTGTTGATTGGTGAAGCAGAATATTTCGGTGTTGTGCCTGACATGGATTCCAGGCAGTTACATAGTGGTTGAAATATTTCTGTGCATTAGCAACTTATAATGCATTGTCCCAATCAAGTTTGTCCATGTTTGGTGCATTTTGTAGCCAGAGGAAGCCATGAATGTGTGCGGATCCTCTATGTTTCCATTTGTATCTGAATATAATATGAAGGTTACATTTGGTTAATACATATATATGCAATGTATAAAATTAATGTAGAAGGAAATGGATATTAAATAATACCTGCACCAGTAGTCGACTGCATGGAGGCCATTTTGTAGGATTTCTTCAAGGAAAATTGTAAATCTGCAATGCATATATTGGGCTATCAGATGTGGGTTTTTAATTATGTTTTGAATTTTCCATTGGAAGTGGTTGACTGAATTGGAAGGAACACTGGTGGGCATGATCATGTGCAAGTCATGCCATTTAGTATCAGCTGTGCTGAGAGTGAAAAAGAATGTTGGGCTTCCTATTTGCGTGATCATGTCAGTCAGCTCAGATTTTCATTTGTTCCAGAAAGACCATGTTCCTTGTAGGGCTGAATCGAACCACATTATTTGCTCTGGCAATCTTGAATCTCGAGAGTCATGAAGACATTGGCGTAGGTATGAAACCTTTGTTGGCAAGTTGTTCTCAATTTTCTTCTTCACGAAAACACTAGCAGTTGCTTGGCTACGGTGGCACATTAGAATGTTATAAAGATAGTAGCAAAATCTTGGGCGTTGGCCAAAGCTGTTATCATGGTAGTGCAGCAAGTGTAAATCATATTCATGCATCTCAACTTTTGTAAGTCTTGGTTGCATGATCATTGCAATGCCTATAGGGAAGAGTGTGGGGAATGCCATGGCAAAGAGGCTGATGGTGTTGTATTCATTTATAGCAGTTAAATATATTGGAGGCCAATTGATAGAGATTGTTGAATTTGAATGGGTCAAGTGCAAATAGTTAGAAATGTGCTCAAGCTCAGTACATGAATTTGGGAGTACTGGAACGAAAGAAAAGGGTTGGATTTATAATGGAGGTAGCATGACATCAGTATGATAAGTAGAATCAGTAGTGGTTTGATGGGGTTCAAAAGAGGAGGTGGTTACATTATGGAGAAGAGAAGAAATGTCTGTAGGGTGATTTGGTAGCGCAGAAATTGCAGATGAATTGAATTGAACATCATGGTAGTAAGGGTCATTTTTTATTTTGTATTCAAGGGCTGCAAGGACACGTGACTTGCAAACGAAGAATTCGTAAGCCTTTTCAAATGGATTTTTCCTTTTCACAATGAGGATGTCTAAGTCAGAGAGCATTTGGGGTAAGTATTTGGCAATAGTGGTGATGTCTTGAGGGAATCTAATTGTATGGCCACTATATTTGTATTGACCACCACGGGAATGAGTGACTTGTAGAATGGGGTTGACACGTGCAATGAGCATTTCTTCAACCTGTGTTAACTGGTGAAGGACATAGGGTTGTTCTCCAGTGTCCATGTTGTTCAATTCAGAAAAATGATTGGTAGATTTAGATGATGCACAAAGAAAACAAGAGAGTATACCATGGAAAAGCTTTGTTTTCATTCCTGGGTATGATTCCTTGCATATTGTGCAAACATGCATGGTAGAAATTCCATCAATCCTTTCTCGAAAGCAACGGTGTTATTCATTAAGGGGAGGGTTATATTGGATTTGATGAATATGAGATGGGTTGGTTTGTATAGTTGGGAGAGTATTTGAGGTGGGAAGGGATGTAGAGGAAGTAGTAGGGTTGTTGCGGTTTTCATGAAGTATTCGACATTGTGCATTTATTTTATCCTTTTGCTATGCATAAAGAAGACGCCGCCACTCGTTTTTGGCTACAATTTGATTGTTTTTTGGCATATCTAAACAAGTACAAATAATTATTGTTAGTTTTCATAAACGAGTAGTTCATGTTTGGAGAATGTACTACAAGTTTTAGAATTAACTTTTTTTATTTGAACATAGAATTAATATTTTTTATTTCAACATCGGTGAAGGTAGGTAGATTAGGTAGAAGGAAAAACATGCAATTAGGAGTGCTATAAAAGCATATGTTATTTCGGCATCTATCATTGAGAGGAGAGAAGCAAGATAAACAATATTTTGCTCCCTTTTCTTCTTATTTTTTTTGACATGTTTGAACGATAACATGAATAGATTAGCAAGCAAGAGATCAATGTATAGCATGTAGACAACGAACGAGAAACATATGTTGTAACTCTTTACAAATGTTGATATCTATATTATGTAAAATGAAAATGGTAAACATACATATTTTGGAATGACTAGAAGAGAGTATCTGCTGTGAAGCTACAATTTGCATCATAAACATGGGTGTATAATTTACAACAATATGAGACAATGAGTTGTGCGGAAATGTTTGTTTATGTACAAACAACTGTGTTAGAAGAGACCCTAAAAAGTAGTTCAAAGGCAACGAACAATAGGTCGTTTTGAAGTGGAAATTGCTTGAATGTCAGTGAGTGCTTCCTTGCATGCAGAGGCATATTGAATTTCTTCTGCATTGATTAGTATTGGTTGCAAGTGTTGAACACCATTGAAGTAATCTGCTTTAATGGAAAGTGTTAGCAGGAAGCGGCATCCTAAAATTCGGCCATAAATTTGGTTCGATAGAAAGAAGGAACAGGTCTTTTGCCATGATGCCCATGAGCTCATTTCCTGCATCATTGATAGTTGTAACATTGTGTAGATTCCCGGTGTGGTCATGTAGCTCAATTTTAAGTTTGTAATGGTAGTCACATTCTGGGAAGTCACCGTTACATTTTGTACAATGCCAAAGATTGTTAGAATGCTCCACAACCTTCTTCATGCATTGTTTTCCATTGAAATCTAATGGAAATGCTAGAAAGTAGAAGTCGTCCATATGAAGAGCAGTAATTGTTGCTTGAACTGAAACCCAAATTGCTTTATCGGAGGGTTGCATGCCAGCAATTTCATGAAACATCTTTCGCGGTATGGCACGTTTCGAAGCAACACCACAGTTTCTACTCAAAGATGGAGAAGAAGAGCTATAACCTGTTTCACGGAACCATGCATGTAGTTGGTGAGTTTCTTCAACTTGTGGATTTATGGTGAGAGTGCTTGTTGGTATCATCCCTATTGTGGTGCCATTAAATTCAGATACACGACCCCCTTTGATTGCAAGGATTGGTGGGTTGTCGAAAGAGTAGAATTCAGAAAGTTTTTTCCTATATAGTCACAATGGTCTCCCCATAATGCTACATCAATGCTAAAACCCGACTTGTCTTTTAATATGAGTGTTTTCCTTAATGTTTCACTTCCTTCTTTTCGTCGAATTGTTGATGCAGGTGAAGTGGAGGTAACAACACCAATGACATCCACATTCGTATTTGGACTTGCACTTTTTATTTCAGCAATAGTCTTGAAGTAAAAGCTCTGGTAAGGAAACGTTGGATCATCTATGGGACATGGATTGATAGTGGAAGCAAAAAACAAGTAAATTTCCCATTTGTTCTTGAGGTGGTTGTAGTTTGGATTTGCTTCTTTCACTGTGCCATTTGAAACAATGTATAGCTTCCCAAATTGAATTAGATTGTAAAGAGACTCGGCCAATTCAGCAAATGCAGAAAGGTGGATCTCTTCCTTATCACGATTGATAAGGTCAAATCCAAAAACTTTTCGTGAGCCTCGCACATTGTTGTAAGTCTTCAATGATGTTTTTGTAGATGCCGTACCTTGGATTGACCAATATTTTTGGTAAGGGCTGAGTGTCGTGAATGGAATTGTTGTAGTTGTTGTAATTGGTGGAGTAACTATAGAGGGAAAGGTATCTTTAGCTGATGAAGAGCTAAATTGGGATGTACCCGCCTTTGCATGTAGTAGCGTCGATGAGTCCTTCATCAATGTTGTTGAGCGCATCACATCTTCAAGCTCAACCACTCAGATGGAACTTATGTAAACAAATGAGAAATGAATTAATGAAGATTCCATTTTCCTTCTTGTAATGCAAGAAGCGTTTAGAAGGAAAAAATTAAAAGAGGGTAACTTCAAATGGTGGGCCTTACGAGGAGTTTTGGAACATTGTGAAAGTTGCTTTTTTAAGCAGAAGTCTCGAGCCAATTTGGATGTCTCCAGATACAACATGTGGGCTATATGCGGATGGTAACAAAGTCTTATGTTGATGTGTTCCATCTAATAGAGTAATGTGGAAGTGTGAGGATGTTGTTTTTAATGAGGTAACAGAACCAACATTGATTATCTGAAGTAGTGGTTGAATCTCAGTGGAACCATTCAGCAACAGAGGAATGGAATTCGTTGTCAAGGTTGTCTCCATAATATTAATAGGAGGATTCTTTTTCCCGTTATAGTAGTACCTGCAATTCATCAGTTTCACCACAACACAAAATTCTAGTCAAAGAAGATGTGATGTGAATGCAGAATCTAATCTAACTTTTCATGGTGAAACAATAATAAGGGCACAACCTAGATGGGGAGGAGAACAACCTCTCATATTAACCACCCAAGGTAGACCACATTGAGAAAATGCATGTTAATAAGATTCAGTGACAAGGTACATATTATGCAAGTTTGGAAGTACCTCAAGCGACTCAAAGATCCTTATAGTCTTACAATACCTTCAAAACATGTATGAAATAGGAACATTTTCCAGCCATTCCTAATATTGATCCTTTCTGCAATATTCTGTTCGCACATGACATGCGATGCTTGTAGGAAAAATCCACACATTTCTTACACAATGTAAAACCCATTAAGAGATGTGTTTCAATCAAAGAATTTGCCATGTATTTCGCTCACTTAATTTACCCTTTGCAGACCTATTTTAAAGGCTGACTGGACTCCTTATGGATTTGCAATAATATTTTATAAGTGGTTCATATTAGTAGGCCTTGGAGGCATCAACATAAAGTGCCCACACTTAGGGCAAGCACTGTGAGACCCATCACTTGGAAGAAGTGTGCTTCTTTTGTGAATCTTGTGCATAGTTCATGATATTTTAACTATTTCTGAACAATCCACAATTTTTTATTATTATTATGCTATATTCGGTTATACTCACTGTGCTTGTGCAGTTTTTCACATTATAGGGAATCACTTTCATTAAACATATGTTGAATAGTAGCCATTGCATATAACAAACACGCTATTCAAACACTATGTATAGCTTTCAATAAATTTGTGAGTCTGATGCATGAAAGGGTAGAGCTATTGAATTTGAAAGTTCACACATTCCTTCAGTCCAGGCATCTAGAAGAGCTATCTGGGGCCAAGCTCATGTTTGTAATAAGAGCCACTAGAAGAGATATCTGGGTCCTCCCTCTTGTCAGAAATAGGACCCTGAAAACAGCATCTAGACCATAACAACAATCAGATTCCATTAGTCACACAACTGTGGCCAAATTGCAGACTATCATGGGCAATTTCTATATATTTGTAGCCTCACCAACCCATCTAAATGCAATTATCTGCAAAAAGAGGAGTAATTCAATTCCCATTTTCTTTTCGTACAAAGTTACAAAGAGCCAAATGGAGTATGATGTGCAAGTGGAAAGAATGTGGGCAGTTTCGATATAGTTTTAGCCTTACCAACCCATGTAATTTCATGGACTGCAAGGAAAGAAATTTATGTTCCTCCTACTCTGATTAACTGTTTACAGGACAAATTACACAGGATTGATAATCTTGAAGCAGATGTCCTCCAAAGAAGAGGGCTTTCAAGTGTAGTACAACACATAGTTTATCACCCGATCCATCACACCCAAAAGTGAATCCATCAATATCACTACATGGCCCTTCCACGTGATCAACAGCCATGAATAATTATATGTACCAACGCCCCTTGCATGTCCCATCCCCATCAATCTATATTGAAATAGGCTCTCAACCAAGGCCAAGATCATGTATGGGGAAAGGTTGTTTTGATGCATTGGTGTCAGCATGTTCTCTTTGAGGGGATGCCATCTGCATTTAACTTTTAAGTAATACACGTAATAGTTTTTCTACAAAAAATTCTCTCTCCCTACACTTCCATGTATCTTATGTCTACTGTTGTCCAGGAATAATGATTTTGATCATTATTTGCCATTTGATTTTAAAATCAAATTATACTACTAGAATCAGACACGTCTTAAAATACTAAAATTATGTTCTGGAGACTTTATAAATATTTTTGACCCAATAATTTATATCTCAATTTCTCGACCTTGGGTGTTTTTAATTGTATTCCGCATTTGATTTGTTTCACAATATTCCTGTTTCTCTCACCTGGGGTTCAGGATATAGGCAAATTCTGCTCTTTTTTATTTAATAATTTAAACTCTGCTCTTTTAGATATAGATGGAAAGATATTGATTTTTATTTTATTTTGCAGTGCAAGGTCTGTATGCAGACATTCATCTGTACAACAACAGAAGTGAAGTGCAGGGAGCATGTAGAAGCAAAGCATCCTAAACTAGACATTTTTCAATGCTTTCCTCATCTCAAGAAATAATGAGTAGGTTGTGATCTGGTTTTGCTACAGTGGTACCTAATATATTTTGTAGACGGGTAAATGTATGTGCATTAATTTTGGATAATCTACAAATGGGAAATCTCTTGTAAATAAACAGCTATTAAGCGTGTTTCTTAATGAAAAATATTTAGAACTATATTTTATTGTTGAATGTCGTAAGTGGTGTTGTTGACCCTTACTTGTTTTCAAGAGGTTTCCATCAAATGAGTCGATATCTTGGTATAGCATTGTCATTTGGTTATGGAGTTGAACCGGTGTTTCAATTCTTATGTTTGGTAGTGTCTACGCTCATAATAAGCCTCTAAAATGTTTGGTAGTGTCTAAGCTCATGATTAGCCTCTAAAATGTATTTCAAAGACAGGAATGTTGATGAAAACATGTTACCATGTGAAGTTCTGTCATGTTGATCAAACAACAATTGGTATGACATCAGATTTAAATGTCACGTGATTGCTTTAATCTATAGAATACGTTAATTAACTAAATAAATTACATCTGTTCATTGGCATTAGTGAACTTGATTTACAATTTTTTCCCTCTGATTAAATAGACTTTGTCCTCAGGGCCATTGAACATATGTTGAATATTAGCCATTGCATATGACAAACACGCTATTCAAACACTATGTATAGCTTTCAACAAATTTGTCAAACTAATGCATGAAAGGGTAGAACAATTGAATCTGAAAATTCACACATTCCTTCAGTCCAGGCATCTAGAAGAGCTATCTGGGGCCAAGATCATGTTTGTAATAAGAGCCACTAGAAGAGCTATCTGGGTCCTCCCTCTTGTCAGAAACAGGACCCTGAAAACAGCATCTAGACCATAACAACAATCAGATTCCATCAGACACACAACTATGGCCAAATTGCAGACTATCATGGGAAGTTTTTATATATTTGAGAAATAAAACCAGTGCTTGGATTTGTTGTGAGATTTTGGCTACAAGGAGGCGATCAAGAAGGGCTTGGGAGAGAACAATTACAGAAGAAACCGGGTATAAAAGTAGAATGCAATTGAAGTGAAGAAGAAAAGATGGTTCACAACAATCACTATAGACTCCTTGAGCCTGCATAATGAAGATGAGTTCCGTCTTGGCATTGATTAAGAAATAGAGACAAACATAATTGTCATAACCCACCTGTTTTTGAGGCAATAGGATATCACTTTGCTGTTTGTGAGTAAATTAGTGTGGTAGATTACACAGCCGCATTGTGTAAGCATTAATACCCAAAGAAATTATCCATTAAGCTAAGGGAATGGATAATGTAAACATACAAAGACATCAAGCAATGCTAGCGTGAGAAAGGACACTAATGAGGACTTGCGCAATGAAGTGTACCTACAGGATAAAGCTTTAGGATGGTATTGCGTGTAAATCCATAGGTGGACAAGAAGGGGATTATTGATCATATGGAATAAAATCTCAATACAGCGATCTAACTACTCCAGAATTCTGATAGACATGAGCAAAGCTAATTGATCTTTAAGCGAAGTCAACTGATTTTTTGATGGACATGAGCAAAGTCAACTATTTGACTTTTATCATATCAATCATATCAGGTATTTCACTATAATAAGATAGCTTGCCATCACATATATAACAACTACAAGTCAGACATGGTACACAAGGCAGGACACTGAAACCACTAATGTTGTTTGTATCATAGCAAGAGAAAAATAACATAAATGCACCCGGTATAGTTAGGTAATCCGAAGCTAGCTCTAGAAGTGGGTACGGATATCAACTAATGAGAAACAGAATCTTGTGAGTAAGAATGCTTATCATAGCAGAAAGCATTGTAATCTGGTAAGGGTTCTCCTTTCTTTATGGGGTAATGTAAGAGAGTAGTTCTTATGGAAGAGTTCAGATATTTCTTAGGTTAATTTATAAAATTTCATAAGACCAACGAGGAGAGTAAAATCTTCAATTACACCTGAACATGCGTAGAATTATCAACAAAGGTATGCCTCAGAGGGTTGACCTAAATTTGAAAGGATATCAATGAACCCAACCAGATGACTATGGAAGTACAATCTTCAAATGCAGACTCTGCCAAGATGCATGCCGTCTAATGACTTCCTGCTCAAGAAAGGTACATCAAGTGGAAGGACATTCAGAGCCATAATAGATCTCCCATAGATGGCCTGCAGTGGGATCCAAAAAGTTGAGAAAATGAAAATAAGACTCGGTTAGATTAGAAGACAACCAAAAGGAAAGCAACCAAAATTATAGAAACAATAGCTACGGAGGAGGCCCGTTAAGAAAGAAGAAAACTCCTACAGACTCTCGAGTCGCAGCACAAGAGAAGACCATATTTGAGAATAGGAACCAGGAGAAGAAAACCAACCACAGCCGAATTTGTGAAAAAAAAAAATGAAGAAGACCACAAAACATCAAGATCTCTTTGCCAAATCCTCCACAGTGGAAAGTGGATACAAAAATCGATTCAAACAAGGAGCAAAAAACAATGTTTGGTTGGTGGTTTTGTTTTAGCATAATAGACATGCCTCATACATGGCTTGTAAGCCAAAGGAAGCCATATTATGCAGTGCAGCTCCTCAGGACATGTTTCTTAAAAGTTCCATTAGAGAAAAAACATCAATTAAACAAAGTGAACTGCTTCAAATAAATAAAAGGAAAAGAGTGCTACCTTGGAGACATATTCCAGAGTGACTACTTGAGGAAAAATGGGAATCCTAAGCTTGATGGAGACAAGAACATCACTACCCTGCAGTGGAAGACACCTCCCTGGCTCACCAAATTTTGGGGTCAGTATTTCATTAGCAAGAGGGTGAATGTTGTTCACAGAAAATATCCTTCTAGATATCTCTCTCCAAGACAGAGATAACTTATTGCCAGGGTAATATCCTTCAGAATGATATAAAATCTTTCCTCCACCACTGGCTACTGCATAATCCACTCTCCCTATTCCATCAGCCGAATGTTTCTCAATCTCTGCTTCAACCATCTTATGTACGACGGCATGGAAATTTCTGAAACTAATGGCAGTCTTCCTATTTTCAACTGCACCCTTTTCATTCATAAGAGCATTTATAAGATCCATGGAATCTGTGATAGTAATAAGACCATTTCATCGTAACTACATGGATATTTCTTCCAAATGATCGAGATAAAATATTGTGATATGCACCAACCTGAGTTGCTTGGAAAAGCTGGATGTCATTTTCTGCCACAGAATTACAATAACGTGTGTAAAACAGGGAAACACTATTAAAACAAATTAATACGATAGTTGTCCCTAAGTACCTTGGACATTTGTCGTTAACTGGGTATTTAACTTTGTTTATTATATTTAAATCACATTTCCACTTGTTAAACACCATCCATCCATACACCCGACCGACATATAATGGAAAGGGCGTACACCTGGCTTTTTGCATGGTGACTCCCCTTCTGCCATACACCCTCATCATATACAACTTCCTTTTTCCCTTCTTTGCAGGGGAAAGCTACAGGTCTATACTGTCGATGGCTTCCATAGTGCAACTGTGGCGGCAACAATTTCACCTTACTCCATAAGTGAACCAGGTCATTCTTGTGGCTATGTTTCCTCTTAGTCACTAGGCTTCTCCATCGCTTACCTCGCATTTTATCGTTCCTTTACACAGGAAAATTAAAACAAAAAGTAGATTCTTTGGTTCAAATTTCTTTGGAGATTTGATTAGTTAGGGTTTCTTCTTCTATAGTGATAAAATTTACAAAGCTTTGCTATAATCCTTTTGAACCTGTGCCTTGTTTTGCAGGTATTGAGCTCACCTTATCTCAAAGGCATTCCCTCCAGGCAGAAGGTAATTCAAATCTTTTTACCGTCTTACTGAGGTCACAACATTTTTCATGTTTAATAAATTCTGCTAATCAACAATGGAATGCTCTCTGCAAATTTTGAGAAAATGAACCTCTCGATATACTGAAAAATAACACATACGAGAGGTTGAATTTTATTTCAGTATGCATCCCCTATTAATTAGGTATCTATAATCGTTGTAGTGTTTTTGGCTCTTCTGTAACAAAATTTGAAGGGGACTTACAATCTTCTGTTGGAATCATTTTAAAAAAGAGCCCGAAGAACAAAATTTTAAAGTCATTTTCTCCATGAAATTTTCCATTTACTTCACTTAAAGGATGTTATAATTTGTCTAGGATGGGCGAGGAGACCAGGTGAAAGACGACCTTAAGAGTAGAGTCAGTGAAGAGAAATGGGAATGGCAAGTGCCACTATACTCTCTAGTGCTTTCTAGACAATGGTACAAGTTACTTATCATCTAACAGGACATTGACCATACAACTAAGAGCAATTGCTCTGCAATATTGTGTAATAAGCTAGGGTAATTTATATAATACAGCCAGGAATCAGGAAAAACCAGCAAAAAGAGAGAGAATGGGAATCAGAAAACCCATTTTTGAGAGAACTAACTTGCAATTTAAACAGAAGAATTTTGAGAACCTAGGAACCTGGGAACCTGGGAGAACAATTTTTGAACAGGGAAGCAGAGCTGTACCTACCATTGAAAAACCCATAAGAGAACACTAAGAAAACACTGGACTAAAATTAAAATGTTGGAAGCAAAATGAGAGAGAATGGGATCAGAAAACCCATTTTTGAGAGCACTGACCTGAAAATTGAGCAGGAACAATTTTTGAATAGTAAAATAGAGGTGTAAACAGTGTATACTTGCAACAGTGTATACTTGAGCACCTGAGTGAACAATTTATGACCAGTAAAATGGAGGTGTAAATAGTGTATACAAAACAACAGAGGGCTAGGTCGTGCACAACAGATTGCATAGCAAAAATGGGACACATTATTGCAGCAGTAAGTGGAAAAGCACAAAAACATTATTGCAGAGGGCATGGAAGAGAACATGAAGAGCAGAAAACAGGCAGATATGGAGGAAGAGCAGAAAACATATGGACAGATATGGAGGAAGAGAAGAAAACAAACGGATATGGTGGAATAAAGCAGGTAGGAAGAGCAGAAAATGGACGGACAGATATGGAGGAAGAGCAGAAAACAGACGGATATGGTGGAAGAAAGCAGGTAGTTCTCAGAAATTGCTAGAATAAACAGAAATTGCATGACACATATGAACAATTTGCCCGCTGTATTCCTGCCGAATGTGGACGCCAGGTGTCAACCTCAAAAACAAAAGGACGACGAAAGTCTCACTCAAAGGAAGGCCTATCGGCCTAATTAAAAAAATGTTTATTTTATTAATTATTTTGTTGATCAGTTATCTTGTTTTCAAATTTAATAAAATTGTTTTGGAATGTAGGCGTTTTCACCTGGGCTATCCCATATGACCCTTGTGCGGGAGTGCGGATCTCCACACAATGAGATAACTCAATATGTGGAGCTTCACACTCTTGCATAGGTAAATTTCTACTCAAATTGAAATGTTTCTATTCAATTTAACCCAACTCAAAATAACATATTGACATGTTTCAAGGAAACATAAATTAAAGAAATTGCCGACCACGTGAAATTTCACCCTTTCGCCCTTCACTGGTTGGATTGTTGACCAGACTATCTCATGTCTATATCAATAGCGGAATCAGATGAAATGCCATAGCAAGTTGGACAAGTGGTAGTCATCTATAGAGTGAACAATTGATTTCTAAGAGGAGAGACAAAGGTCTTGTTAGCACTCAGAAAGTTCCTCTTGGTTGTAACAAAAAACTCTCTAAGGTAACCTTCACAAACCAATCGTATAGATTGAAGGCTAGCCCCTTCAATCTAGAGAAGGCTCTCTCTAACAACCTAATCACTAAATTAGCAACTCATTGTACATTCACACAATGGCTAGATCTTCAGTTGAGTTGTATTGAAATAGGGCTAGGTTGGGCATGACGGAGATAGTCCATTGGTCAGTGGAGTCAACAAACTAGGGTTTAAGTCTACTTATCAAGATATTGGTTGTATGATCAGGGATTAACAAATGCAAGGTAGATGGCACATTTTAGACATTTCAAGTCATCGTTGTAGTTGAAAGAGGAAAATAGAAAGAAAAAAAATCTACTACAGTGGGGCATAGGAGATGAATCCTAAAGTAACTTTAGAAGATAGGAGTGCAAATATTTGAATCTATGAGATAGAGCATTAAAAATTCTGCAACATTTATTCTCATTCAAGTATCAGAAGACAATACATTCAAATGATATTACAAAGGGGAGAAACACGGAAACATGTAGAGAATATAAACTAAGAGATACCATCACATGAATCTTTATGTCAATGATCAAAACCTTCTAATCTTGGCAAGTTATAAATTAATAAAGCTTTAAAACCATACAAACAATAACTATCTTTTCATCAAAATCCAACTTTTTTTTCCTTTTTGATGTATAACTCATTTGAAATGATCATATGTTAAAACTGAAGTAGAATTGATTATGCCAACAATGAAATGAATGTTAACTTAAAGTGTTGAAACTGTGAGAACTGCTTGAGAAGAAAGACTTTACGACAGATGATAAAAATAAGAAAGATGTAAAATAGAAGTGAAAACAACAAATACACAGTGATACCAGACAACAAGATTAATTACGAAGTTCGTCCCTGATGGACTACGTCTTTGGGTCTGCTTTCAAGATGGGCAACCGCTTTATTAAGATTGAAACTGAAGAGGTTGATTACATAGAAATTTGACCAAATAGAATGTGCACGCAGGCACTTCTGGTCACTGTTGCAAGAAAGCTCTCTGGACTAGCTTTCAAACACCTGTTATAGTTCCCAATTCTGACTCCAGATGCTCCTATTACACTGAAAACAAAACAACCTCTAACCTCCAAAATCTACACAAAAACCTTCAAAACCACTCCAATCTCCTCTTCAATGAAACAAACTGCCTTTATAACTACCTAGATGCATTCGAACTTCCTCATCCAAGTTTAGGAATGAACCGCTTCTAATTTTGGTTACAAAAGGCTCGGTTTAGTTATGATTTGCCACCTTAGGGTTATGTTGCATGGTCATTGAATTAGTTTTAATGCCAAAACACAACAAAAAACCCAAAATAGCACTTTGGATAAGGCACAACCATCATTGGTTTGCTAACTAGGTGGAGGGGAAATAGCCAGCATGTGACTGCCACAGCCTAACCATAGGCTACCACCTCCATGTTGATCTCCAGCAGTTCCGGCTTGCGGTGCTCTGAAGATTTTATATGTGATAGCTATGGTGCAGTTTTCATGCCGCAGTTAACTAACGGTGCGGTGAACATTAACCTCCGACTGCTACTCCCATCCACACACATGACACAGTTTGATACAATTCCCCATGTGGTATAATCCCATGATTTATGACTATTTTGTATTTATTTGTAATTTTTTATGGTGTATTGCAATATGTATAAAGGCCGAGAAGGTTTATAAATAGGGTTTATGCCTTTTTGATACATGGCTTGGAATAAGGTTAGGGTTTAGGTCTTAGCATAGGTTTTAGGTATTTTAATGTATGGTTTGAGGTTTTAGATGTAGATTTATGGTTTTAGGTCTAAACCCAAATTATTAACTAAATATTCAAATATTAAATTGGCCTGTGTTCCACTGTCAAACATTGTATCTATCTTTGTGTGCTTAAAATTTATCCTTATGTTAAATAATTCAACTCTTTTATCCTCATTTGAAGGATTTATGTTTGATGAAGATGCAATAGTATTCAAAATTGAACCAACGTCAGAAGTTTTACCTATTGAAACTATGGCATTTATCCTCCTTTCATCATCTGAATATGAACCTAGATCTTACTGGACTATTGCAATTGCTTTCTTTTCATCCTTCTATTTAAAGAACTTTTTGGGCTTAAGTTCTGGATGAATTTTCCAACACTTATATTCGTCATGAACGATTCTTTGGCAATGAGAACAAGTAGGTCTTTCCTTCTAAGCTATGTTGATTTCTTTCTCTTCAAATTGTTCTTCCCTTTACTGTCATTGGAATCCTTGATTTCCAACTCTTTGGATGATTGCGGTGAAAATTTTAATGGTCTTCCACCTATTTCAATATGTATGGCTTGAACACACACTTCATCAAAATCATCAGGATTAAACATCAATAATGTATGCTGCAAATATGAATGTAGATGGCCGATGTATTTTAATAAAGTTTCACGTGTATCCAATGAAATACCAAGTGCCAATGCTTTCTTTCTAAACTCCTGAACACTCTGCCCTTTACCTTGGCTCAAATGTTGCCGATAAATAACAAATTGCTGCATGTATCCTAAAGGATAGAATTGTTTCCTAAGATCTTTTAAAAACTTAGACCATGAAGAGATGACTTTACCTTTTCACTTTACATCTATCTGAGTTTTGCTTTCCCACTAGATTAAATTTGTTCCCCCCATTCTAAGTGTAGCTAACTAAATTTTTGTTTTATCATTAGAAATGTTCTGAATACGACAATAGACTTCTAATTGCTTAATCCAATTATCTAACTTTTTAGGATTCATTTCGCCATCATAAATAGGTAACTCAAATTTTACATCAACTTTCGAAAGAGATGTTTTCTTAGGTTTCTTTTCTGTTTCAGATTCTAAACTGGAAGAAAAAGAAGAAGAAGACGATGATGGAGATGATGGAGATGAAGGTGGTTTATCAACCTTGCCTTTACCTTTGTCCTTCTTCGATGTATTTGAAGAAGAAATTGTATCTCTTGCCTTCTTATCCTAGTATAGTTCTCCCAACATCTACTGCATATTCAAGAATGCTTGCTAAAACTATTCATCACTCATCTTAGTTTCTGGCATTTCACCTGCATCAGATCCTATCATGGTCGACTTATGAATGACTCTTTGCTTTCCAATCTCTGGATCAATCTGCTCGAGGATTCCTTCTCCACGTTGTGACTTAGACCTGGTTAACATTCAATGGCAAGTTCTACAAATGAAACTTGCTTTGATACCAAATTAGATGATCTGAAATGATCATATGTTAAAACTAAAGTAGAATTGATTTTTCCAACAGTGAAATGAATGTTAACTTAAAGTGTTGAAATCGTGAGAACTACTTGAGAAGAGAGACTTTACGACAGATGATAAACATAAGAAAGATGCAAAATAGAAGTGAAAATAGCAAATACATAGCGATACTAGATAGCAATATTGATTACGGAGTTCGTCCCTGATGGACTACGTCTTTGGGTCCGCTTTCAAGATGGGCGACCACTTTCTTAGGATTGAAACCGAAGAGGTCAATTACATAGAAATTTGACCAAGCTAAATGTGTACGCATGCACTTCTAGTCACTGTCACTAGAAATCTCTCTGAACAAGCTTTCCAAGGCCTATCACGGTTCCCAATTCTAACTCCAGATGCTCCTAGTACACTGAAAACAAAACAACCTCTAACCTCCAGAATCTACACAAAAAAATTCAAAACCATTCCAATCTCCTCTTCAATGAACAAAACTACCTTTATAACCTCCTAGATGCATTCTAACTTCCTCATCCAAGTTTAGGAATGAACTTCTTCTAATTTTGGTTACGAAAGGCTCAGTCTAGTTATGATTTGCCACCTTAGGGTTAGGTTGCATGGTCATTGAATTAGTTTTAATGCCAAAACACAACAAAAAACCCAAAATAGCACTTTGGATAAGGTGCAACTCTCAACAGTTTGCTATCTGGGTAGAGGGGAGACGTCGAGCATGTGATTTCCGTGGTCTAACCACAGGGTGCCACCTCTACGTTGATCCTCAATGATTCCGTCTTGCGGTTCTCCAATGGTTTTATATGTGATAGCTATGGTGTAGTTTTCATCCTACGGTTAACTAACGGTGCAGTGAACGTTAACCTTTGACTGCTACTCCCATTTGCACACATGACATGGTTTGATAAAATTCCCTGAACAGTCTAATCCCATGGTTTATGAATGTTATGTATTTATTTGTAATATTTTATGGTGTATTGCAATATTTATAAAGGCCGAGAGGGTTTATACATAGGTTTCATGCCTTTTTGATACATGGCTTTGGAATAAGTTTAGGGTTTAGGTCTTAGCATATGTTTTAGGTATTTTAATGTATGGTTTGAGGTTTTAGATGTAGATTTATGGTTTTAGGTCTTAGGTTAGGGTTTTATCATTTCAATACATGTATTTTGATAATAAATCCACACACACACATCTTCGTCACAAAATGACATTTTCAAAAACATCACATGATGACAAACCCTTGTCGACAACCAACCTTACAAGGTGGGTGACCAACCCACTTTGACGACCAAATTCTGGTGGAACTGATGACAATCACATGTCAACATCCAAGTATCAAACCATACCATGAAAACCATATACATATCGGACAACCTGAACCATAAACATCATTGTCGAAGCTGACGACACCAAACCTGAATGTTGACGATGAAACCGAACTAGTGTAACTGATCTGACAAGATCCTCCTGGATCAATCCTCTCCACTTGAAAGCTTTTGGACCACAAAAGTTTAACTAGATAGCTAGTAAATGAGGGTAGAGCTCCCTCACTCTCTAGCTTGTCTGGAAGATGTACCAATTCATTCGATCAACTACCTGAAAGTGATGACCCTAACAATGCTAATCATGGCCCACTTTGAATCAGTGACTTGTTCCATCCTTCTGCGGTATGAACAACTTGCGAAGATGGTCAAACAACCTGTTATGAACATGGCAATTGATTTCTTTCCACAAAATCCATGAATTAGTGATTCATACATATCTTTGAAAACAGTCTCTACAGGATATTTTTCAATACTTTTGACATGTATTAACAATCTCTATTGTGGAATGACAGAGACAGTCAAAGATATTTTTGACACCAAACCAGCTATTCAACTTGAGATACTTTTCTGATTCCTGATTACTAAGTGAACTTGCATCAATAAACTCATCAAACTATAATATGAAAATTGTTGCAACTTAGTATGACTTTGAAAGTATTGAAATGGTTGTTGATTTGTTTGAATCACTATTTCCCTATTCATTAAATGATGTTTCCTTTGATTAACACTTTCCCCTGATGCATAAGTTTCCCTTAGATACTTTGATACTTCTTTAGAAAAGGATTTTATATGAAAATGAATAGGCTTCCTCTCCATTTGAAAATAGGCTTCCAAACTGTTTGAAACATGAATTGGTGACACAATACAAGAGAAATAACACCGATTTCCCCAATACTGACCTGCATCCCTATAATTGTTAATTTCCAAACTTGGACTTAGTTGATTCATTCTGACATTAGGAAGAGGAGCTTTAGGCATCAACTATAACTCAAGTGGTATTCCCTGCTTATGAGTAAGATGTTTGGTTTCTTTAAATATAACTGAAAAAGTTTCTACCTCTTCAATCAAACTATCTTTAAATTGGGACTCATAACTTGAACAAACATCATTTTGATTCTTATGTTGTTCCTTTATACACATGATTACAAATATTTTATTTGAACTTATTAATCACTTCATCTTATTAGCAACAACTAAATTCAAGTGATTTTTACTTTGATGTGCCCTGACAATGAATTCAACCCCATCTTTCTTAAGGTGATATTTATGCTCTCTTCTGTAAAATATTGCATCATGATCATAAAGATAAGGAATTCCTAAGACAACTCCACATATGTCTACTGGAACCACATCTAATTCCACTTCATCAATGTAATTAGTTGTAATGGAAAATCTTAATCAACATTGTTTTGTGACTTTTATCTGAGTTGATTTATTTAGCCATCCTAATGGGTAAGGTCTTGGATGATTCCGTGTCTATAAAACCAAATTCTTAACTAAATATTCAGATATTAAATTGGCCTGTGATCCACTGTCAAACATTGTATCTATCTTTGTGTGCTTAGAAGTTATCCTTATGTTAAATATTTCAACCCTTTTACCCTCATTTGAAGGATTTATGTTTGATGAATATGCAATAGTATTCGTACTTGAACCAAGGTCAGAAGTTTTACCTGTCGAAACTATGGCAATTATCCTCCTTTCATCACCTGAATCTGAACCTAGATCTTGCTAGACCGTTGCAATTGCTTTCTTTTCATCCTTCTCTTTAAGGAACTTTTTGGGCTTAAGTTCTGGATGAAGTTTCCAACACTTAGATTCATTGTGACTGATTCTCCGGCAATGAGAACAAGTAGGTCTTTCCTTCTGAGTTATCGTTCATTTCTTTCTCTTCGAATTGTTCTTCCCTTTACTGTCATTGGAATCCTTGATTTCCAACTCTTTGGATGATTGCGGTGAAAATTTGAATGGTCTACCACCGGATTCAATATGTATGGCTTGAACACACACTTCATCAAAATCATGAGGATTAAACATCAACAATGTATGCTGCAAATATGAATGTTAACTGCCGATGTATTTTAATAAAGTTTCACGTGTATCCAATGAAATACCAAGCGCCAACACTTTCTTTTTGAACTCCTGAGTAAAATCATGAACACTCTGCCCTTTACCTTGCCTCAAATGTTACCAATCAATAACAGCTTGCTGCATGTATCCTAAAGGATAGAATTGTTTCCTAAGAGCTTTTAAAAACTTAGACCATGAAGATATGACTTTACCTTTTCGCTTTACATCTATATGAGTTTTACTTTCCCACCAGATTAAAGTTGTTCCCCCCATTCTAAGTGTAGCTAACTGAATTTTCATTTTATTGTTAGAAATGTTTTGAATACGACAATACACTTCTAACTGCTTAATCCAGTTATCTAACTTTTCAAGATTCATTTCGCCATCATAAATAGGTAACTCAAATTTTACATCAAGTTTCAAAAGAGATGTTTTCTTAGGTTTCTTTTCTATTTCAGATTTTGAACTGGAAGAAGAAGAAGAAGATGATGATGATGGAGATGATGTAGGTGAAGGTGGTTTATCAACCTTGCCTTTACCTTTTTCCTTCTTTTATGCCTTTGAAGAAGAAGTTGCATCTCTCACCTTCTTATCCTCATATAGTTCTCCCAACGTCTGTTGCATATTCAATAATGCTTGTTGAAACTGTTCATCACTCATCTTAGTTTCTGGCGTTTCACCTACATTAGATCCTATCATGGTCGACTTATGAACGACTCTTCGCTTTCCAATCTCTCGATCAATCTGCTTAAGGATTCCTTCTCCGCGTTGCGAATTTGAACTGGTTAACATTCAATGGCAAATTATACAAATGCAACCCTCTTTGATACCAAATTATATGATCTAAAATGATCATATGTTAAAACTGAAGTAGAATTGATTATGCCAATAGTGAAATGAATGTTAACTTAAAGTGTTGAAACCATGAGAACTGCTTGAGAAGAAAGACTTTACGATAGATGATAAACATAAGAAAGATGCAAAACATAAGTGAAAACAACAAATACACAGTGATACCAGACAACAAGATTGATTACGGAGTTCGTCCCTAATGGACTACGTCTCTGGGTCCACTTTCAAGATGGGCGACTGCTTTATTAGGATTGAAACTGAAGAGGTCGATTACACAAAAATTTGACCAAACTGAATGTGCATGCATGCACTTCTGGTCACTATCACAAGAAATCTCTCTGAAGCAACTTTCCAATGCTTATCACGGTTCCTAATTCTGACTCCAAATGCTCCTATTACACTGAAAACAAAACAACCTCTAACCTCTAGTATCTACACAAAAAACTTCAAAACCACTCCAATCTCCTCTTCAATGAAAAAACTACCTTTATAACCTCCTAGATGCATTCGAACTTCCTCATCCAAGTTTAGGAATGAACTGCTTCTAATTTTGGTTACAAAAGGCTCAGTCTAGTTATGATTTGCCACCTTAGGGTTAGGTTGCATGGTCATTGAATTATTTTTAATGCCAAAACACAACAAAAAACCCGAAATAACACTTTGGATAAGGCACAACCGTCAACGGTTTTCTAACTGGGAGGAGGGGAGACAGCCAGCATGTGACTGCTATGGTCTAACTGCAGGATTCCACCTCCACGTTGATCCCCAGCGGTTCCGGCTTGCGGTGCTCTGGTGGTTTTATATGTGACAGCTATGGTGTAGTTTTCATGCCGCGGTTAACTAACGATGCGATGAACATTAACCTCTGACGGCTACTCCCATCCACACACATGACATGGTTTGATACAATTCCCCGCATGGTCTAATCTCACGGTTTATGTCTGTTATGTATTTATTTGTAATGTTCTATGGTGTATTGCAATATTTATAAAGTCTGAGAGGGTTTATACATAGGGTTTATGCCTTTTTGATACATGGCTTTGGAATAAGGTTAGGGTTTAGGTCTTAGCATAGATTTTATGTATTTTAATGTATGGTTGGAGGTTTTAGATGTAGATTTAGGTGTTTAGGTCTTAGGTTAGGGCTTTATCATTTCAATACATGGATTATGATGATAAACCCCCACACACACATCTTCATCACAAAATGACATTTTCGACAACATCACATGATGACAAACCCTTATTAACAACCAACCTTACAAGGCGGATGAACAACCCACTTTTATGACCAAATCCTGGTGGAACTGAAAAAAATCACATGTCGACACCTAGGTATCAAAACATATCACCATGAAAACCATATACATATTGGACAACCTGAACGATAAACATCATTGTTGAAGCTTACGACACCAAACTAGAATGTTGATGACGAAACTGAACCTGTGTAACTAATCTGATGAGATCCTCCTGGATCAATAACATAGGGAAAATACATAAAAGATAAGATCCACAAAGTCTAGTAGCAATAATTGTAAAATATTTAAAATATCTTATAATTTAAAACAAAACATAATCAAAATCCTATCCTTTTAGCTATTTAGATTTCTATTTGGCACACAACATTGGTAAAAGTATCTTGTGAAATTGTTGCACGTATCTCCTACTATTCTTTTGGAACAAGGACAAGTCATAGATGTATTGCAGGATCCAAAAATTTTCACTACCTTGTAGGCTTGAATCTGGGACTTCAACTCGTATTCCCTCTTGGTAGAAAAATTGGTACATGAACCTGTAAACTCTGTTGAAACTGTGCAACTTCTCTCTGTAACTTCTTGCTCCTTCTAAGGCTCATTTTCGTTGTGTTGACTCGTATTATCTGCACTCCCTCAGTCACAAAAAACCTTGACATATTACCATAACATATCGAAAATAAATTGACTGTCAAAAATATTAAAATGGGGCAGGTCAAAATGTTGAGGTATATGTAGAAATTCCCATTGTAGATCAACAGATTATGCAATATACTAAAACACAATACAAGATCTACTTCTACAACACTTTATGGAAGCTTAATCAATTTGAGCACGATCAATGAGAACACATATAACTGAGAATGAGAAGCAATCACACATAACACATAAGACATAACTCAGGGAAAGCCTTAGCCTAAAACCCCAACTCTGTATTATCATACAAGTGGAAATATAGTCTGGATTACAAAAAGAATATGCTCACAAGCTATCCTACTCTCTCTGCAATCCCTCTGTTGCTCGTAGACAGTCAAAGGCCTCTCTCAAACCTTCTCCTCTGCCATCCAAGCCTCATGTTTCTTTGTGCAATTTTCCTTGGGGTCCAGTGCAACCACTTGTGTGAATTGGCCTCTTCACACACTCACTAACCTCTGATCTAACTACGCAATCCTGAAGGAGATAAATCCTTCTCCATGGATGAGTTTCCTTTATAGGAAAAATCTATCCAATTGATAGTACATTGTCCCTCCTCTGATCTCAACTGGGTCTCTGTCTGAACTGGCATGCATGAGTTATTCACAAGAGAATATTCAGTTATATGAAGTGCAGCAATTATATGCAAGCATGCATTAACTAACTGAACTCACATTAATTTAAACAAATTGTTTAAATCAATCTAACTGGACTTGACCCAGTTAACTGAGCCAACTAATTACAACTCAAATTAGAACTCATTCTTATCTATTTAATTGATGGATAAATTCCTCAATTAATGGAGAAACTATTGCATGTCCTCACATAGACTTCATGTTTGATTTTTCACAACTAATTAAATCATGGTGAATTAATTAATTTATTCTCAAACATCTGTTAAGTTAAAATTCGAATTTTACTTCCTATTTTAGTCCAGGGACTGACTAAAATTAGGAATCCATCCTGAACTGCTAAAAATAGAATGCTATTTTTAGCACTTCCATTTTTCATTCCCTGTTACTCAATCCAACACTGGTATCCAAACTTCTATTTATAACAGTGCTATTTTTAGCACTTCCATTTTTCATTCCCTGTTGCTCAATCCAACACTGGTACCCAAAATTCTATTTATAGTAGTGCTATTTTTAGCACTTCTATTTTTAGCATTTCTTGTTTCTATTTTCAACACTCCCTCTCAACAAGAAAGGCTTCAACTCAAACCCAATCCTGTACCTTTGGAATGTTCTGCATGCAACACTTCTACCAAGTGTGGTTGCTCCAGCAACTCTAGAAACAAAAAAAAAAACTCCCCACTGACCTCTTTGTTGGGCTAGAAGCATACTCTAATGCTAAAGCTCTACCTGCTATTGACAAATTCTCCCTCTCTGACCTCTGAGCTTTTGCAACGCTCCATGCATCTCACATTGTTTCACACCTCTTTGTGCCATCCTGCACTGGTGCAACACTCCTGTGCCTCTCGCATTGTTGCAACCTGCTAGCTCTGCATTGTCTTGGGCCTGCACTATAGCTCTCTCTGCCGCTCCATCCGCATTTGTCTCTACCCACTCAGCCGGTCTTGTTATTCCTCATCGAGGCTCCCATAGCAAGGTCTAATAAAAGAGGTTGGGTACCTTAATGATCCTACCCCTATTTTAGCCTCCGTGGGACAATCACTCCACATTGCCCCACCTCCTACCTGGAGATATGGCTGCATGTGATCCCTCTACCCACTTGGCTTGAACTTTTCCCCTACTGGAGGTCTCTACATGAGCAGATGTCTCTACTTGATCTCCTCTTAGCTTCTCTAGTTGTGGCTGCTCCACAACCTCCTGAAGCTGCTTCACTAATCATGGCTCCTCCACAATCATCTGAGACTTCTTATGGCGCTGCATGTTGAGAGGTAATGTACTCTCCCTCTCAACCACCAAGTCTCCATTAATTTCCTTGCTCCTCAAGGATTTTCATGCATCTTGAACCTCAAGAGCATACAGGTTCTTGACCCCTGAACCGATCTACTTCACCTGTCTAGTGATGGTGTCTAAGGAAAACATTTCCTTACTGAAGACTAAATCATAGCCTCTATCTTCCAGCATCGCGATCGACTCCAAATTTCTCTTCAGTTCTGGTACATACTTGACATTTGTCAAGGTAATACAAGCTCCATGATCCCTCTGAAAAACAACCATGCCTACACCTGAGACACTATACTTTTCATCATTACCCGTCACTATGAGTATTTGGAGATCTTTCTCTTCCAAAGTACTAAACAAACTCTTGTCTCTAGTCAAGTGGAAAGAAGCTCCACTGTCAAGAAACCAACCACTTCCCACCATGGATGAAACCGTGCATGCGAACAGTGTGAAATCCAACTTGAACTGTGAGGCCAATGCCTCACCTTATGATACTTCCACGTATCCATTCTTAGATTTCCTTAGTGGAAAATTTGTAGGAAAATGGCCCACCTCATGACAATGAAAGCATCGCACTTTCGATTTGTCAAACTTCTTCCCACCTTGGGAAGAACTGGATTGGGAAACAAAATACTTCTCCTTCCCCTTCTTCGCCTTACTTGCTAAGGCGCAGTTTTCTTCATCCTCTATGGATGAAGAACCATCTCTGGTGCTTCTTCTTATCTCCTCCTACATCAGATCCAACCAAATTCATTCCCAATTTGGTAGTTTCTCTCTTCCATTAACCAAGTCCTAGTAGCTATGACAACTCTTAGGAAGACCAAGGAGTGCAAGACTCACCATGTCATCATCAGCTGTCGTGATCCCTACACTTCCAAGCTCATCCCTGCATGTGGTGAGCTTGTTCAAATATGTAGAGATAGTGTCACCCTTTTCACACTTGATCTTCTGAAGCTTTTCCTTCAGCGCCAACTTCCTCTGATCACTGCTATTCTGATATAGATCTTTCAATGTTTTCCACATTGAAAACGGTGTCTCCTTCCCATGGAGGCTCAAGACATTGTGGTCTCGAACTCCCTCCAGGAGGATTCTCCTTGCTCTAGCCACACATTTCTTCCATTCCGACAGTTGAGTAGCATCAGTTGGCTTCAGGACTTCTTGATTAATGAAGTCCTTTAGACCGTTATCCTCTAATTCTACCTCCATGTGATCCTTCCAAGCTATATAATTCGAGCTACCGTCAAGGGAATACTCGAGTCTTAAACCAATGAACGCCATAGGTGAAATTGAGATGTGATAAGAACTCAATTTCTATCTTCAGGAACCAAACTTCGAACTTCTCCTTCTTGTATATTATTCTTTTCCTTGATCACATTTGCTCTGATACCATGTAGTAATTTACCCTATAGATCAACAGATTATGTAATATACTAAAACACAATACAAGTTCTACTTCTACAACACTTTGCGGGAGCTTAATCAATTTGAGCAAGATCAATGAGAACACATATAACTGAGAATGAGAAGCAACCACACATAACACATAAGAAATAACCCGGGGAAAACTTCAGCCTAAAACCCCAACTCTGTATTATCATACAAGTGGAAATATAGTCTGGATTACAAAAAGAATCAGCTCATAATATATCTTTCTCTCTCTTCAATCCCTCTGCTGCTCATAGACAATTAAAGGCCTCTCTCAAACCTTCTCCTCTACCCTCCAAGCCTCCTATTTCTTTGCACAATTTTCCTTGGGGTCTAGTGCAGCCACTTGTGTGAATTGGCCTCTTCACACACTCACTAACCTCTAATCTAATTGCGCGATCCTGAAGGAGATAAATCCTTCTCCATGGATGAGTTTCCTTTATAGGAAAAATCTATCCAACTGATAGTACATTGTCCCTCCTCTGATCTCAACTAGGTCTCTATCTGAACTGACATGCTTGAGTTATTCATGAGATAATATTCAGTTATCTGAAGTGCAGCAGTTATATGCAAGCATGCATTAACTAACTGAACTCACATTAATTTAAACAAACGATTTAAATCAATCTAACTGGACTTGACTCAGTTAATTGAGCCAAATAATTACAACTCAAATTAGAACTCGTCATTATCTCTTTAACTGATGGATAAATTCCTCAATTAATGGAGAAACTGTTGCATGTCCTCACATAGACTTCATGCTTGATTTTTCACAACTAATTAACTCATGGTGAATTAATTAATTTATTTTCAATTAGCTGTTAAGTTCAAATTCGAATTTTACTTCCTATTTTAGTCCAGGGACTGACTAAAATTAGGAATCCATCCCGAACTACTAAACATAGAATTCTATTTTTAGCACTTCCATTTTTCATTCCCTATTGCTCAATCTAGCACTGGTACCCAAACTTCTATTTATAGCAGTGCTATTTTTAGAACTTCTATTTTTAGCATTTCTTGTTGCTATTTTCAATAGTATAATTATGGTTTGTTCGACAAAATTAAGGTTTTGTATATTTTTCTGCTAATGAGGTAAACCAATTATTTCTCTATAGTTTATGTAGCCTAAGCAAGGAGGTCTAACTTGTCTTGGCTTCTTGTCATCCTTCTAGTAAATTTTTGTATGGTTTTGCCATCCTTTAGGGTTTCTTTCCCTTTTCTATTTGCATACTTTGTTTTCCTCTATTTGGTGGCCTTCTTTATGCTCTTTGAAACTTGCAAAGTCTCCTCATCTTCATTAAGAATCATTCCGTTGAGATTGCAACAAGATGATGGAGCTTAGTGAAAAGAGTCGCCTTCACTAAGTGGGCCTGTAGGCTATTTTTGGCGCAAGTCTATTTTTAGACTATGTCTATTTTTAGACATATGGATCATGTCTATGGATTGCAGGTTGCTGTTTATGGATGATTGATCAAGTTGGGAAAAAAATAGATGGACTTCTATTTTTGATGAAAGTGTGAGTGATCACAGTGTGAGTGATCAAGTCTATTTTTAGACTGGCTGTCAAAAATAGAAAAGTCAAATATTATTATCTCACAATAATATTTGAACTATAAACTTAATCTTATTCTCTTGGAGCACTTCAGTTTGAGCTACAGAGGTGGCACATGTAGCTGTTAGAAGGAAATTCTTATGAGTCAGTTAAGTTGTTGCATGCATGACTTCAGTTAGAACTCAAGTGAGTTGAGTTAAGTGGACTGGAGGTGCAGTTGATGGAGTTGTGTTCAGTTTAGCTTTGTTAAACTGGTTGTATTTAGTCTAACTGGCGAATAGACTAGAGATGAGTTGGGTGAATTAGTTATAAATTAATTCACAAGTTATTAACTCATAATACAACTAATGAATACATCAGTTAACTCAGTTGCATGTCAGTGCATGTTCAGTTCAGCAGGGACAGGTGTTAGAGAATCAGATTGCTATCAGTTTTGACTATAGTTGTGCATCAGATCTTGCACAATCAAGGGATTGAGTATGCCAATGAGTTTGCCCACGTATTTTCCCACATTGTAGCTTGTGCTCACATGATTTAGCCAAGTAAATACGTGGTTGCCTTGGAATTATCATCAGTTCTTGAGCAGGTATTGAGCAGCGGAGGCAGGCAAGCAGCGAAGGAGATTTGAGCCAGTGATTGGTTCAGATCTGAGTTGTATTGTGTGTAACAGAGGTGGAGATACTTGTGAGAAGTATTATGCTGTGTAATGTTACATGACTCAATCATTAATATACAGATAGTTGGGGTTTTTAGCGAGATGCTTTTCCTGGGATACATACTGTGTTAATGTGTGAATGCTCTTGATGTTTTATTGTTATTGATGCTGCTATATTGATGATCAACGTAGAGGAGCTTATGTATTGTGTATGTTTTCCGCAATAGTACATGATCAGGATAATATCTGTTGAATATGTGTTAAATTATTCAAAATTTCTACATGGTATCAGAGCAGTTGATCATCAGATCTACTATTCAGGAAGTGTTTACATTCTATTTCTCTAGGCAGAGCCTGTAATCGGGCCAGGTAGCCTCTGGATTCATCCTTCCTTTGGAAGGTGAAATATCCAGTCAAAGCCCATACATTCAATCTTTGTACGAGAAATATTGTGTTCTCACGAATCTTAGATCCGAGGTGGTTGAGTTGGTTGCTTGTGGAATTCGAATTTGCGGCAGTGTTTTCTTGGTGACAACGCAGCAATGTCTTTCAACGGATTGCGATTGGAGTATGCTCTTGAGGGCAGCTCGAACTATATTGCATGGAAGGACAGGATGGAGGCAGTATTGGATGATAACGGGCTGAAGGAGTTCATAGATACGGATATCCCAAAGCCTACTGATGCTACTCAAGCTGATGCTTGGCAAAAGAAGATCGCAAAATGTCGAAGGATTCTGTTGGAGGGCGTGAAGGATCACATTGTGTCCAGCCTCCATGGAAAGGCTACTCCATATTTGATGTGGAAATCATTAACAGAATTATTCCAAAGCAAGAGCGATCAGAGGAAGCTGGCGCTCAAAGATAAACTCAGAAACATCAAATGCGAGAAGGGTGACAGTATTCCCAAGTATTTCACGAAGTTCACTCAGTGTCAAGATGAACTGGGAAGTGTGGGGGTTACTGTCAATGATGAGGACTTGGTGAGCTTGGCTCTCCTTGGTCTTCCGAAGAGTTGGCATTCCTATCAGGACTCTGTCAATGGTCGGGAGAAGTTGCCAGGATGGGAAAGACTATGGTCAGATCTTGTGCAGGAGGAGATCAGGCGAAGCACCAGAGACAGTTCTTCATCTATGCATGATGAGGAGAACTGTGCCTTAGCGAGTAAGGTGAAGAAGGGGAAGGTTTCTCTTTTCGAATCCAGTTCTTCCAATGATGGGAAGAAGGTTGACAAGTCGAAGTTGAGATGCTTTCGTTGTCATGAGTTGGGCCATTATGCTACTAATTGCCCAAAGAAGAAGTCCAAGAAGGGATCCGAGGAAGGATCTGAAGGTGAGGCACTTCCTTCACAGTTTGAGTTGGATTTCACACTCTTCGCATGCATGGTTTCATCCATGATGGGAAGTGGTTGGTTTCTTGATAGTGGAGCTTCTTTCCACATGACCGGTGACAAAAGTTTGTTCAGTACTTTGGAGGAGAAAGATCTCAAAATACTCATAGGGATGGGTAATGATGAGAAGTATAGTGTCTCAGGTGTAGGCATGGTTATTTTTCAGAGGGAGCATGGAGCTCATCTTACCTTGACCGATGTCAAGTATGTACCAGGACTAAAGAGAAACTTGGTGTCAATCGCGATGCTGGAAGACA
>APFE031592228.1:8476-25413 GCA_000404065.3 Pinus taeda | reverse complement strand
TATTTTTAGACTGGCTGTCAAAAATAGAAAAGTCAAATATTATTATCTCACAATAATAGTTGGACTATAAACTTAATCTTATTCTCTTGGAGCACTTCAGTTTGAGCTACAGAGGTGGCACATGCAGCTGTCAGAAGGAAATACGCTTTTCTTATGAGTCAGTTGAGTTGTTGCATGCATGACTTCAGTTAGAACTCAATCAGTTGAGTTTGGTGGAGTTGATTGTGGAGTTGATGGAGTTGTGTTCAGTTTAGCTTTGTTAAACTGGTTGTATTTAGTCTAACTGGCAAATAGACTAGAGATGAGTTGGGTGAATTAGTTATTAATTAATTCACAAGTTATTAACTCATAATACAACTAATGAATACATCAGTTAACTGAGTTGCATGTCAGTGCATGTTCAATTCAATAGGGACAGGTGGTAGAGAATCAGATTGCTATTAGTTGTGGCTATAGTTGTGCACCAGATCTTGCACAATCAAGGGATTGAGTATGCCAATGAGTTTACCCACGTATTTTCCCAAATTTTTTAGCTTATGCCCACGTCCACAAAGTGGGAGTGACTATTTTGCAGGTGAAAAACGAGTTTGGTGATCCATTCTCATCAGTTCTTGAGCAGGTATTGAGCAGTGGAGGCAGGCAAGCAGTGGAAGAGATTTGGAGATCAGATCTGAGTTGTATTGTGTGTAACAGAGGTGGAGATACTTGTGAGAAGTATTATGCTGTGTAATGTTACATGACTCAATCATTAATATACAGATAGTTGGGGTTTTTAGTGAGATGCTTTCCCCGGGTTACATACTGTGTTAATGTGTGAATGCTCTTGATGTTTTATTGTTATTGATGCTGCTATATTGATGATCAACGTAGAGGAGCTTATGTATTGTGTATGCTTTCCACAATAGTACATGATCAGGATAATCTCCATTGAATATGTGTTAAATTATTCAAAATTTCTACACATTCTCTCCTTCAGCTTAGGATTGATATTTTCCTTTAAACTCATTCTTAGTTTGTTTGTAGGGCGTGTATGGGGTTTTATACAATAAACCCTAGTTCTCTTTCCATTCCTTTGTCCCTTGTTTCCATTTTCTATTTCCCTTTCTCATTTTTTGTTGTTGTGTGTTTTGCCACCTCTTCCTCTATCATTATAGCTTTTGTTGTCTTCTTATTATCCTCTCATAGACCCTAACCTCTGGTTCCTTTACAGGGTTTTCAACATGTTCTTCAACAAGGATATGGCTAGGCTCTCCTTTTGTTTCCTATGCTAGGGTTTTGACAAAAACTTTAGTTTGACCTCTTCTTGTTCTTCTGGGTTTAGGTTGTCTCATGTTTCTCTATCTCAATTGTTCCACCTGTTTGTTTAACTCATGGGTATATAATGTTTTTATCAGGTTGTGGTGACAAATTTTAGGAGGTTGCAACTCAACGCTGGTTCTATCTTTGGTAGACATATTCAAAAAACTTTGATGAAGAAAATAGGGCAAATCCATCTTACTAAAACCTTCTAAATGATACAAAAATATCGTGTGATATAGATAAGCTTTAGAGTACCTTCCTTCATAGGTGAAGAAGAGTTTCACAATCCTAAGAGCGTTATATCATTCGAGGTTCAAC
This sequence comes from Pinus taeda, assembly GCA_000404065.3. NCBI lineage: Eukaryota > Viridiplantae > Streptophyta > Pinopsida > Pinales > Pinaceae > Pinus > Pinus taeda. Next base: position 23,796 of record APFE031592228.1, on the reverse strand, counting down.
ATGTTCTGGAGGAATCCTACGTTCCAGTCTTGGTTCTGACACTCTTCCTTCAAGAAAAAGTTTAGGTCTACATATTGTAATCTTTGTTTCTTAAACCATCTCTCACCCTTAATTGGAAAACCAATGGCCTCTACAATGGATTCCTCGGTGACGGGAAACTGTACGGTTCTAATTCATGTTGTACCACCATCAAAAGAGTAAATGAAGTCATAATACCAAATAAGGTTGTTTCCTTTGAAGTGTTAGAATATTGATTCCCAACCTGCATTTAGAATGAGGGCCAACATTTCTAGATAAACTTCAAAGTACATTCCATCAGGCTCAAAACGCTTCACATGGCTTAATATTCTCATCTTCAAATTGTTTATGACACTGCAAATAATTCTACAACCTTGAATTCCCTTGTTCGGACAATGCAAACATTTCTAGAACCTTCCTACACACTGTAAACAATTTTCTGGGTTTGCTGGAAATTACCATTTAGGGCAAACTGGGCATTTTTAAGGTTTTAGTTTAAACTTATTTCTTGGACTTAAAAAGGCATCTAGTTATCACATCATGGATGAAAAGGGATAGGGTTTTGTGAAAAACCACTTAGGGAGTTGAAATTATAGGTTCGACAACTAGAAAACCTAACTCTCAATTTTTTCGGTGAACACTACGAAAATATTTCATAGCGCAGGGCTACGAAAGTATTGCGTAGCACCAGTTGTAGGCTTGTGATAGATTAATTTCTCTACAAAAAACTTAGGATAAGCTTAGGGTTAGGTGAAATGACTCGTTTTGACATGTACCTAGGATTATATAGCAATTTACACAAAAAAAAAATATAGGCCCTTTACATAACCACAACTTTGCATAATGAACTTATCAATATAGCCTTTGGACCTTTAGGGAAAGGTGCAAACTTGATGCTAACAGCTGACTCCATTGTGGGTACTATCTCCCCAGGAGGCATTAAAGAACACATTGACCCTGTGCCTGATCCATTGGGCTAAAAAACTTTGAAAATATCCTATGAAGATGTTGAAAACACAACAAGAAAATCCTAATTTAATTTAGTCCTTGAATTAAATTAGGAAGAAAATTGTAATTCCACATCACATGACAACTTGTGTTAGTTAACTAAGTTAATTTGACTTAGTTGGATCAGTTAATTATAGTTGGGAGTCTAACTTGAGTCATGTAGAGTGTCTCCTACATTATAGGAGCCCTGGCTGAGTTTATTTTGAGTTGTTTAGTTTAACAGAGTTAAAGTCAGTTAAAATAGTCCCAATTGTTGGAGGAACTAGTGGGAGGTCTAGTAGTGTCGTGATGCCTGCAGTGATAAACCAGTTAACTAATGATTCACTCATAAATAACTCATGCATGTAAGATATGAGAGTTACCCATTTGAGATTGGAGTTCAGGGATAATGTATTATCAATTGTATAATCATCTGATTTATACAAGTGGTGCATGTAGTAAGAGGAAGGCCTATGAGGATTACGCAATTTCAATTGAGGAATTTCCCTAATCAATAGGGGCTAATTCAAAAGGAAAAAACATAAGGAAATAGGGACTTGGGAAATTTTTAAATTGGTTAAGTATTGTCCTAGGCTTGTCTGGGAAGCTGTGAGACAGATAAAGATAGTGGAGAGGTTGCTCAGGCTTAAGCAAAGCATTGTAATCTTCTCATATTTTATGACTAGTGCAATATACAGATAGCAGGGGTTTTTAGTTGTGGCTTTCCCTAGGAAATCATTGTGTAATGTATTGATTTAATTCTTTCTCTTGTATTCTTTGTGATTTCACGATCGTTTAATTGTTTCTACTAATGAGTAGAGTAGATTTAAGTCTATTGTTTTAGTAAATCACAATAAGCAGTTTGAAGCTACAAGGAATTTCTACATGGTATCAGAGCATAAATCACTCTAGAAGAAGACAATATGAGTTTGTGTTTTTCAGGTGAAATCGAATTTGCAGTATCAATTTTTAGAGTCAACAGGATGTCATTCTACATATTGAGACTCGAATATGCCCTTGAGGGTAGTTTGAACTATATTGCTTAGAAGGATAGGATGGAGGCAGTGTTGGAAGACAACGAGCTTAAGGAATTCATAGAAAAATATTCCTAAGCCTCTAGCAATTGATGCTCAAGATCTGGCAGAGTGGAGAAAAAGTGTTGCAAAGCCGAGCAGGATTATCCTAAAAGGAGTTCGAGATCATATTGTCTCGAACCTCCACGGTAAGGAGACTCCATATGCAATGTGGAAGGCCTTTACAAACATGTTTCAAAATAGTAGTGACCACAGGAAACTGGAGGAAAAGCTCAGAAAGATCAATATGGAGAAGGGTGACGCAATACCAAAGTACTTGAACAAGTTCACCCAATGTCTGGATGAGCTTGGAAGTGTTGGTGTTACAATTGATAGAGATGATATGGTTAGTCTAGCACTTTTAGGTCTTCCCAAGAGCTGGCATAGCTACCAGGATTTGGTAAATGAGAGGGAGAAGCTACCAAAGTGGGAGCGTTTGTGCTCTTACTTGGTGCAAGAAGAGATTTGGAAAAACACCAGAAGTAGATCCTCATCTAATCACGATGATTAGAAGAACCGTGCCTTAGATGGAAAGGAAAATAAAGGGAAAGGTAAGTCATCCCATTCCAAATCATATTCTAGTTAGGGCAACAAGAAGAAGGACTTGTCGAAGATTAAATGTTTTCACTTTCACGAGCTGGGACACTATGCCACGAAGTGTCCGCACAAGAAGCCCTCAGGAAGAGCGACAGGTGAAGCTCTTGCTTCACAATTTGAGTTGGATTTATCCCTCATTGCTTGAATGGTTACATTGGTGATGGGTAGTGAGTGGTATCTGGATAGTGGAGGCTCATTCCGTATGACCGGAAACAAATAATTCTTCAATGACTTGGAGGATAACGACCTCCAGATGCATATTGAAATGGGAGATGATGGAAGGTATAGCGCGACCAACATCAGTACTGTTACTTTTCATAGGGAGTATGGTTCTCCTCTCACATTAAAATATGTCATGTATGTTTCAAATCTGAAGAAAAATTTGGTTTCAGTTGTTATGTTGGAGGATTATGGCTACGATGTGATATTTATCAAAGGAAAGGATTTCCTTCGTTACATAGCCTCAGTACAAGTGAAGCAGATCAGGGTTCAGGTGAAGAACCTCTACAAATTGGATGGAAAATATTTTGTTTCTTTGAGTACAAAAGTAGAGAAGGTTCAGAGCTGATACATCAGTGATTTGTGGCATAGAAGATTGGGTCACTTGCACCACGAAGCTTTGAAGATAATACCACAGATTTCTACAGGACTTTCCAAGGGTGCACTAGAGCAGAGAGATACATGCAAAGGGTGTACATTGGGGAAGTAAACCAAAGCCACCTTTCATGATAAGGGAATTCGAGCACAAGTGATCCTTGAAAGAGTACACTCTAGTGTGTGTGAACCGATATCAATAGCCTCCATGGCCAAGCGTAGGTATTATGCAATATTTGTACATGATTTCTCATGTAAGTGATGGATTTTCTTCATGCAGAAGAAAGATTATACATTCTCTAAATTTTGTGAATTTAAAGCACTCGTTGAGAAAGACATTAGCAGGAAAGTGAAGGCTCTCAAGAGAGATAATGGTGGAGTATATGTGTCGAATGAATTCAAGAAATTTTGTGCACTAGAAGGAAATAGACTGGATTTCATAGCATCCCATAACCCACAACATAACGGGGTGGTTAAAAGGAAGAACATAAGTATTTTGGATGTTGCACAAACGATGTTACACGATCAGGGCCTATTGTTGCACTTATGGTCTAAATCATGCAAAACAGTTGTATATGTGAAGAACAAAAGTTCTCATCAGATTCTTGGGACTTTTTCAGGTAAGAAACGAGATGTGGCACACTTCAGAATCTTTAGTTCATCAATTTATTGTCATTTTACCAAGGATGCAAGGAAAAATAAAGATCCAATAACTGAGTTGGGCATATTTTTGGGGTACAATAATACACCTCACAACTATCAGGTGTACCTACCGTCTCACAGGATGAAAGTGTTTCGTAGAGATGTGAAGTTCAATGAAGAGAAGGCCATGAGATGTTCCCTTGAGAGGGAGCTTCAGTTACATGTATATGAGGAGCTTTTAGCTCCAAAGGAAGAACCTCATGATGATGCGGAGAAACCACATGCAGAGGAGCAGAGAGTGGAAGCACCCACTCATGTAGATACTTCCAGATATGGAAGGAATTTTACCATAGAGGTTAACAAATTGATGCATGATGCTAGAGAGAATGTGGAAGCACCCACATCACAACGCAGGTAAATGAGGTCACCAGATCAGTACACTGCCTACATGGCTCTGATTAGTGAGAGTGTAGAGATTGAGACATCCTCATTCGAGTAAGCATTGCACCAACTAGTATAGGTCGATGCCATGGTAGAGGAGTATGACTCCCTTATCAGAAACAATGTTTGGGAAGTGGTCCCAAGATCAGCAAACAAGTGAGTGGTGAGTTTTAGATGGCTTTACAAGGTAAATCAAGCAGCAGATGGTAGTGTGGAGAAACAGAAGGCCAAATTTGTGGCCAGAGGGTCCTCTCAGGTGGAGGGAATTGATTACAAGGAGACATTTTCTCCTATTGCAAGGTACTCTTCAATCAGATCTATTCTAGCATTTTCATCGTAGATGGGATGGAAGATACATCAAATGAATGTGAAGACACCATTCCTCAATGGAGTGATTGAGGAAGAGGTGTACATTGAGCAACCAAAAATATTTGAGACCTTCACCAGAGAGTTGCATGTGTGCATACTCAAGCAAGCATTGTATGGATTGAAACAAGCACCCCATGCTTGGTACACCAACATTGACAGTTATTTCACTAGGTTGGGCTTCACCAAAAGTGAAGTAGATGTGAACCTTTACCATATTGTGGTTGAAGGTAAATTATTGATTATAGTATTATATATTTATGATTTAATTCTAACTGGTGATGAGAAGATGATAAAATCTTGCAAAGAGGATCTGGCAAGAGAATTCAAGATGAAGGACCTGGGGCTTATGCATTATTTCCTTGGTATGGAAGTATGGAAATGAGATGAGGAACTATTTGTCTCTCAGGGAAAGTATGCCAACGAAATACTGAAGAAGTTCCACATGGAGAGCAGCAAAGCCATGGAGACTCCTCTAATAGGAAATTGGAGGAAGGAATATGCTACTTTATGTGAAGTAGCGGAGGCTACTATTTACAGGCAACTTGTGAGTTCACTTATGTATTTTTTGAATACACGATTGGACATATGTTTTGCAATTAACCAACTTAGTCAAGAAATGGTTAAGCCAACCAAACTTTATTGGAATGTAGCTAAACATGTGTTGATATATCTCAGAGGCACCCCTCGGTTTGGTCTTTTCTACAAACAGACAGATGGAGTGAAGCTTCAAGGCTTCATATATGCAGATTGGGTAGGGATTCCATCTAACAAGAAAAGTACATCAGGGGGAATCTTCAATATTGGGTTAGCAACGATTTCTTGGTACACCAAGAAGCAGAGATCAATTGCACTCATTTCGGAAGAAGATGAGTACATGGCTACTAGTCAAGCAACTTATGAGGCTATCTGGATGAGGAAGATCCTTCTTGGTTTATTTAGTTAATAGATGGGTCCTACAGTGACTTAATGTGACAATCAGAGGTGTATCAAACTATATAGAATATATTTTTTCATGATCAATCCAAGCATATTGACATATGGTATCACCATCTACGAGATTGTGTGTAGAGGACAATCATGTTGTTGGAGTACATTCATATAGAGGAAAAGGATGCAGTCATATTGATTAAGGCATTGCCAAGAGGAAAATTTGAGTTCCATAGAGACAGGATTTGGGTATCTGATAATCCGTTTCTTGTTGAGAGGGAGTTTTGAAAATGCAACAAGAGAATCCTAATTTAATTTTTTCCTTGAATTAAATTAGAATAAAATTGTAATTACACATCAGTACATGACACCGTGCATTATTTAACTAAGTTAATTTGTCTTATTTAGCTCAGTTAATTAGAGTTGAGGGTCTAACTTGAGTCATGTAGAGTGTCTACCACATTATAGGAGCCCTGGTTGAGTTTATTTTTAGTTGTAATTAATTAATTCAATTTAACTGAGTTAAAGTCAGTTAAAATAGTTCCAACTGTTGGAGGAACTAGTGGGAGGTCTCTTAGTGTGATGTTTCCTGTAGTGATCAACCAGTTGACTAATGATTCACTCATAAATAACTCATGCATGTAAGATCTGAGAGTTACCCAATTGAGATTGGCATTCAGGGATAGTGTATTATTAGTTGTATAATCATCTGAATTATACAAGTGGTGCATGTATTCAGAGGAAGGCCTATGAGGATTGCATAATTCTAATTGAGGAATTTCCCTAATTAATAGGGGCTAATTCCCAAGGCAACAATGCAAGGAAATAGGGACTTGGGAAAGTGAGAAATTGGTTACATATTTTCCTAGTCTTGTCTAGGAAGTTGTGAGACAGATAGAGATAATGCAGAGGTTTTTTGGGCTTGAGAAAAGCATTGTAATCTTCTCATATTTTTTGACTAATGAAGTATACAAATAGCAGGGGTTTTTAGTTATGTATTTCCCCAGGAAATAATTGTGTAATGTATTGATTGAATTCTTTCTTTTTTATGATTCATGATTTCATGATTGTTTAAATGTTTCTGCTAATGAGTAAATTAGATTTCAAGTCTATTGTTCTAGTAAATTACAATAAACAGTTTGAATCTACAAGGAATTTCTATAGAATAAACTTGAAAATGTCAATCTTCTTTATTTTGAAAAATAAACACTCTGAAACTTCTTAACTGAAAAAGTGAAACTGAAATTTATTTAAAATGTGACAACGACTAATCAGAATCTTATGGCCTTCTCCTTAGGATTCAAATCCTTCAAATTTGTTGTCCAATCTTGAAATTTCTCTGAACATGCATATGTACAATGAACTGTGAAAACTGATATCTTTCAAACTAGGAAATGTTTTAAAAAGCGTCCATTTACTAGATCTCCACTCAACAATACTCCATTTAGAGCTTCCAAATGAAAGCATTCTGACCTCTAAAAGCAACAATTTTGCAAGACCCTTCCCTAAATGATCAAACTTTCCGTGTTTCCCCTTTTCCTCAAATTTGGCTTCCCACTTCAAGACTCAATCTTGAATCTTAAAATCATCCTCCTTGACCTTCTTATCATGGAGTTGCTTGATTTTGACTTGGAAAAATTGAGTTTTCTTATATATATTCTCTCTTAGCTCCTGTACTTCAATAAGTTGATTAGTTCTTCTTTGAAAATTGTTGGCTTATTGGGGCCTGACCTAGGTTCAGAAGTTATTTATCCAAACAAATCCTACATACCGGCCCTTTCGGCAACAGTCCACGGAGCGCGGACTGAAGTCTCACCCGAGGTAGTAGGCGAGGGTACTGGAACTAGGTTTCCATACCCTGGGGATGTCTTGATGTGGTCTGGAGGGGTCGCAAACCAATCTGCACCCTCGCACCACTTTGTACTACTGTCAGGCTTCTGCATAGTTCTGTGCTGCTGCACTTTATTATTAATGAGTTTGTTATAGATCTGATCTCTTTCTTATAGTCTTTAAGCAAACATTTAACAGTAATAACCCATGTGCACCATCATAATTCTCAAAGACAGTCGTAAACTCATAAAACTGATGCATAAACCAGAATATAAACAGATCTACAATAGTCCAAAATCAACACAATATTTTAGAAACAAATTATCTTTATTAATATCTTCGTTCAATATAATATACTTCTTGTCCCACGCACTTAGCTGCAGGGGTTTGCGCACACAGCTACGGAATCTATCAGGCCTCCCCGCACACAGCTACGGAGCCTCTATCTAACCACTAACACCCACGACTCAGACTTACAGACTCAGATCGACTATTACTTTTTCAAACCCATAATACCTGATATCTTCCCAAAAAGCTACTTCTACCCTTAGAGCCTTACTCTATTTATACATTCCCATGGTCCGCGGACCATGGGTAGGATGACTTACTCTTATTATTTTACATTATTTTCGGGCGGACAACACTTTGACTCGACCTAGTACACTTCATTCTTTGCACACTTCGCAGAACTTTTTACAATATCATTTCCCTATCTTATGGTCTTTAAGCCCCAAAACCATTACGCGAGGCCTCCACTACCCAACAGGCCCCCAACGCAATCATCGTAACTCATCTTGAGTCACTCGTCGGTGCAGCGATACGCACTGCCAAGCCTTAGTGGTCCACCATCGCTATGAGTGACGCACTACATTCTGCTACTCCCTCTTTGTCTCCTGCAACACTGCTTCAAGTTCTTGCTCCCTTACCTCTACTAATTTGTACAACTGATGATGCTCATTCTGCTATGCTCGGTTAACACAAAGCACCCCCTCATAGGATTTTAGCTCAAACTGGGCTGCCGCATACGTGAACTCTTCATGCCAACACAACAAATCTCCAATTTCTGGTCGACTATATGCACTGTCTGCTACAGCTTGTGTTGAATTTTTGCAAGAAAGATGTTTCTATCTGCAAGATCCCAATATTAAAGGTGCATCAGAGATGAACTGTTAACTGCTTTCCATCATTTGTCTTCATATTCACAGTCTTTCCCCTATGTTTTATGGGTCGCCGACCAGCCCATGGGTTAGGCAGCGACATTCGAACCAGTTCAGATTCATGTCTAAGAATTTCTGGTACATCCCCTACTATTGGTTCTGAACTCTATGGGGTGCTCGCGGCCATCGACACCACACTATCCAGAAAGTCTTGCATCTCCATTGGCCATACTACAACCCTCGGGATTACTCCTTTAGCGTCAATGATGAACAGTTCCATACCGATGGAAAGGCATAATAGCTCACTTCTCTCAAAACCACGAATCATTCAGTAGATGCCCCCTGTGATTTATAAGCATTTTGAAATTCAAATTCAGCGGTTCCATCCTTTTCTGGCACCGTAACGTTAAGCCTGCGGCAGATCATTCTAGATCTGGTTCGTATCTTGTCTCTTAATTGCCTGCCGCCCACTCCCTTTCGCCATAAATCAGACATCTTGTCATGAACTGTGTCAGCAACGGTCACCTCTCTGCTTGACCACACAGCAGCGTAGCCCCTTCTACACAACTATGACCCTTGTGACATACCACTTTTACGCACACCCTTGTTGTCACGCAGCTCCCCCATAGACTGCTTTATCATCCCGCGCGCTCTTTCAACTGGCTGGAGTGGTGAGACTATCCTTCGGTCGGTTAGTCAGGTGGTCGCCCCACCCGTGTAAAGCTTCAGGCATGTTCCATTTACTCTGCCTACGAAGGGTTCTCCATTAAGCTTGCCAAGCTGGACTACGCCTCCATCTGTGACTTCTTTGACTACATAGGGTCCCAACCAATGCATTCAGAGCTTTCCAGGGAATTTCTCAAACTTGTTGTCATACAGAAATACTAGATCATTTTCTTTGAACATGTGAAACTTGATATGGCGATCATGCCAAGCTTTTTCTTGCTATTTTTGTACATGCTGATGGAATCCTGAGAAAAAATCGTTCCTCCTCAATTTCTTCCAGTTGCGCGATCCTTTCTTCCAAAGCCCCGTGGTTTGCCATGCCTGTCGTTGCTGCTATTTTCAAGCTAGGTAAAATGTATTCCATTTGCATGATGGCTTCCTTGCCATAGACTAACCGGAAAGGTGTCTAGCCCATCAATTTCTTTCATGTTGTTGGGTATGCCCATAGCACAGCAAATATGCACAAATCCCAATCATTTTTCTGTGCATTACATACCTTGGTCAATGCAGTCTCCAAAATCTTGTTAAAAGCTTCAATGGTCCCATTTTCTTGCGGATGGTATGGCATACTCAGTTGATGATATATCTGGAACTCCTCAATGAACGCGCTAATAGTGTCATTTAGGAAGTGCATTCCGCAGTCGCTCATTATATTTTTTGGGCATCCAAATCGTGTCAACACATTTTTGAACAAAAATTTCACAGCTGTAGCGGTCGTGCAGTCCTTAACTGGCTATGCTTCTACCCATCGAGTCAAGTATTCCATCATGGTGATGATATATTGCGCACCCATCTTCCCTTGAGGTGTGATAGGCCCCACAAACTTAATTGCGCACTTTTCAAATGGTTGCAGTGTCATTTGTGGCTTCAGCGGCATTTCGTCCCTCCGCAATGGTTTCCCAATCCGTTGACATATGTCGCAGGCCTGACAGTATGCCTTTGAATCTTAATGTAGAGTTGGCCACCATAGTCTAGAGCAAAGAATCTTTTGTGTTGTGGCACATCCCGCATAATTTCCTCCTGCAACCTCCCCCCCATGTGCTTTGACAAGGATCTGTCCTCGCTCAAATTTAGGTACATACCTGCATAATATTTCATCATTGCCCATTTTGTAGAGGTGCTCTGCAATAACAGTAAAGTCTGCTACATGTATCACCAGTTCTTTCCTCTGCTAAACATAATACCCCTGTGACGCGGTTCGTGTGGTTAAGAAGTGGATTATATCCTCAAAGTGGCCATCCGCGATGTGCACTACATAAATCTATGCCTCAGGTAGTCCTTCTTCTACGTTTATGGGCTCTTGATTGTTCTCAATTCGGGATAGGTAATCTGGGCCTGCATTTAGACGTCTCGGCTTTACGATGACTTCAAAATCATCTTCTTGAACTAATAACAACCATCTACAAATGTGCCCCCCCAACACAAGCTTATTCACTAGGTATTTTTATGTGGAGTGATTAGTATACATCTTAAAGTGTCCTCCAAGTAGATATTGGCGGTATTTTTGGAGCGCGTATAACATTTCCAACCCCTCACGCTTAGTAGTGGAGTAGTTCTTTTCAGCTTTGGAAAATCATCGACTTGCGAACGTGATCAGGTGATCAATTCCTTCCACTCCTTGTGTGAGTACAATGCCTAGCACGATACATGACGCATCAACATGTACGTGAAATTCGATATCCCATTTTGGAAAGACTAGAATGGGAGCCGATGCCATATTTTCCTTGAGAGTCTTTAGACTTTTGTTACATTCCTCATTCCAACAATAAGTAGCATCCTTTTTCAACAACTGTTCCATTAGTTCCATGATTTGTGCATAGCTCTTGATGAACTTTCGATAATAACCAGTGTGTCCCAGCGTGGCACGCAGTTTTTTGACACTTCATGTTGCTTGCAGATTGAGTATGACAACAATCTTCACCGGGTCTACCATCAAGCCTTGCTTGTAGACTACATGGCCGAGAAAGTTCCTAAAGGGGACAAGGAAACTACACTTCTTTAGATTTAATGCAATCTGGTGCCGTTGGAAAGTATCCAGCATTAACCGTAAGCTCGTGGTATGTTTCTTGACTAGCCCAAATAGGGTCCAATCATCAAGATATAACTCCAAAAACTTATGTATAAATTCCTTGAATGCAGCTACCATGACACGCGAGAATATCGTCATCGTGTTCTTTAGTCCAAAGGGCATCACAGTGTATTGAAAACAGCCCCATTCGGTTGTGAAAGTTGTTTTACTCCTATCCTCCGGTGCAATCTTGATTTGGTGGTACCTCAAGAAATCATCCGTGAAGGAGTAGGCTTCCTGTCCTCCAACATTTTCCAGTACTTCGTTTATAAATGGCGTCAGGAATGGATCATTAACACATGCATCATTGAGCTTCCTGAGATCCACATAGATGCAAATTTATCCCTTATGTTTTTTCTCCTGTACAACCATAGGACTTACCCAGTCGGATTCCTCCACTGGTTCAATTATTCCTGCTGCAACCAATTTTTCCAACTCTTCGCGGACCTTTTCTTTATATTTTGGATTCAACCAATAAGGTCGTTGCTTGACTGGCTTCACATCCAGCTTTAGAGTTATCTTCATCATTCCTAGGTCACCGAGGATCCCTTTTAACTCTATAATTTTGGTTGGGAATAAATCTTGATATTCGCGAAGTAACTCGACAACCTTATCCACCGTGGCATCATCCCAATAGTCCCCAAGCGTTGCATACTTTGGGTCCTCCTCCGTACCAATTTTCACTTGTTTTTTTTTTTTTTTCAGCGGCGTGGTGATGTTAGGGTCATCAATCACTGGACTGCGAACCTCGCGACTCCCCTCTATTTCCAGAATATTGATGTTTTTGGGGTCATCCTCATCATCTTCTGCCTGCACATTGTATCATTCAAGGGCCTTGCTCAACTGATGCGACCAATCTGGTTGCACTATTTCTTCTAGTTCCAGTGGTACTTTGAAAATGGCGGCCTTCACAACTTGCAACGCATCATCAACAATATCCATCCATTGTTCCTCAAATAAGAATGTCAATACAAATTCCTCATGTAAGATATCCCATTCGCCTGTACCATGGCAGAGTTATGTTTCAGTATACCAGTTTCTGGGATGACATCCACGATATGATAAAATAAGTGTACCCACTCCGGCTGGGGTTCTTCTCCATAGGCCTGGTTCCATTTGGTGAGGTGCATGCGTGGGCCATCACGTCCATCATATTTCTCAGTTATTCATAGTTCTGTATTCCCAAACCTTATCTGATTATCTGCTTGCAGCTGCGCTAGTCTTCAAAGGTTCCATCATGTGTTCCCCACCAACGTGTAGGCATTGCACGCAATGCCCATTTTAATGCATCAAACCATTAGTGCTTTGGTACTGTGCTCTCAAAATTGGTCAGGAATTTGTCCATCGCTGTCAGCCCATCATACATCGGCAGCTCTTGATCATGAGCTTTACGCAATACAGCGACCTAGTCATCATGTTGCAGTTTAACGTTGTTACTCCGTTCAACCGATTGTTCGATTGTTCGTCTTCTTCATCTAAATATAAATTGCAGGCCGCTACGTGTTCCCATTATATCCTTCCTTCTGCTATCGGATTTACCCAATCCTGATCTCGCGTAGTTATCTTGTAGATATGATCCAAGTCGTCATCAATTTCATCATCGCGTATGGGTTCTGTGTAGCGCGCTCCTTCAGCCGGGTCTAACAAAACAACTACGCGTAGGGACTTCTTCTCAAATATCATCTTCTGGTTCTTTAAATTAATCACTCCATTCATATTCGTGGCCCAGTCTATCCCTAATAATGCGAGGTAAGGGTTACTGTCATCCACAATTTCTATTACCTCAAAGTCTGTTTTGTTGGAAATAATACTGAGAGGGGGGGGTGAATCAGTATTATCAAATTCTTTTCAAAATGCCTTCCTTAATTTATTGATCATTAACTTGTATATAATAATGAGCATGAAACAAGAAAAACGGATAGTCACACCAAAGAACACCAGATATAAGGTGGAAACCCAATGTGGGTGAAAACCACCTACTGCAATATGTCTCTATCTTCTTTCAATTAGAAACTTCTTTTACAATGATTTTGTATTGATGCAGTCCTTTACCAGTACGCAGGCTACAACCTACAGAGAGCTACAACTCTCTCTCGTTTTCCAGTCTCTCCTGGAAGGGAGCTACAACCCCCTTTGCTCTTTCACTTCTTTAAGGACCATGTTTCATTAATTTTCAAACTGGATCCATGAACAATCAAATAATCATCAAAGTACATGAAAATCACCCAATCTCCTTATACAATGAACCAATGAATCACCCAACTCTTCAGAATGTTGTAAACAGAAAAGTAATACCAGAAATCTAAACCCAGAACTCTGCAGCAATAGATAAAAGACAATCAACAATTGTTTCAAGATAAGACCGCAACATCACCAACAGGGGCCTGCGTATAACCACAGCTCTTCTGAGACTGAACTGAGCAGTACGCACTGGTTGTTCTTCTTCTCTGCGTACTTTTCTTCAGATCCGCACCTTTACTTCTGACTTACTACGTACACCCGCACTGTGCCTTCTTCTTGCCTGCGTACCTCGCACTTCACCCTTTTCTGTGCTGTGTGCGCCCCGCATTGTGCCTTCTCCTGCGCTGTGTACCTCGCACTGCACCTTTGGCTTCGCAGCGTACTCCCACACTGAGCATTTTACTGAGCTGCGTACCCCCGCACTGCACCTATGGATCGCCTGCGGACTTCTGATTAGGGGCAAATTTACAAACCTCCAATGTGCCATAGTCAGTCAAATCCATAAATCTGTTCATGCACCCGAGAGATCACGACATGTCAATAGTTTCACGTTAAGTTATCTCCTTGATTTAGATCTAGCTTTTAAAACCAATCACCCAAAATTTCAAATCTTAAGATATTCAAAATTTTTCAAGTGTGTGGCCAAGAGATCTCCTTTCCTTTTTATAGGCAAGCCCTTCTCAATACCATGGTCCAAAACCATAATAACACAATACCATGAACCCAATACTTGGGATCAACACTTTTAGATGCAATACCATGAACAAAGACCATTTGATCAAAAAACTGTCAGACTAATACGATGAACCATTCATGAAGATTCCCACGTGCATGCGTTTTTATGCATTGGAGAGAGTGAAACTGGGGTCCGCACCTTCTGAACATATCACCTGCGTACATGCACACACTCCTTGGTCTGCGTACCTGCAGGTCCACAACTTCTTCTAGGATACCTGCGGGTACCTTAATTTCCATGATTTTGAGTGCCTGAACTGAGATCAGCCACAAGAGTGAGTTTCCATCAAGTACAACACCTATACCATAGAGCCAAAACAGAATCATAATGCCAACAATCTCCCCCTTTGGACTTGATGGCAACCTCAAGAACCTCAATGTCATTCTCCCCCTTTGACATCAAGGGCAAAGGGTTATGCTCCCCCTGAGAACATGCTTAAGTCTTTGCTCTACTGATACTGCTCCCCCTGACCAGATCTATAATACTCCATAAATTTCTTCAAGAATAACCATAATCTATCATGACCATGAAAGAGATAGAGACATATTGCAACCATGATCAGATCAGTATCCACGATCTCCTTCTGTGCTACCATAATGCCAACAATGCATTATATGTGCTCCCCCTGAACATGTGCCATCGATCTACCACCAATCCATAAACCATCCAATGTACGCGTATACCACATATAAACCTCGCGTACAACCAACAGATGAAATTTAACAACAAGATGATGCATCAACTACCCCCATCTTTTGCCTGATGTATTCAAAGGTCTCCCTGGGCAATGGTTTGGTGAGAATATCAGCAACTTGTTCCTTAGAAGGAACATACTCCAATTTGACCTTTTGTTCAATCACTTGTTCCCTGAGAAAGTGATACTTGATCAGTATGTGCTTGGTCTTTGAATGCAT
>APFE031592216.1:28926-45009 GCA_000404065.3 Pinus taeda | reverse complement strand
GGTTTGTCCCTGGCTAGCCGACACATCTTGTGTCTCTTGTCTTGGCTTGTTTTCTGTCGATCGTTTAATGTTCTATCTACACTTTACTTTATGTGCATGTGATTGATAATTTGTGGAATATAATAAGAAAAAGAAGTAAACTGTTATAAGCATAGAACATACCATAACTTAACAATGGCTCAAGTTCTACCAGCCAACAACATGGAGAGGATGATGAGAATGTTTCTCTTGTTATCAAGGGTAAGAATAAATGAAAGAAGAGGCCCAAGGGTGGGGCCAAGAAGAAGGTTGAAAAAAATAAAGATATGAACAAAGTGAAATGCTTTGCTTGTCATAATATGGAACATTAAGCAATGACTTACCTAAATAAGAAGAAGAATTAGGTTGCAACCTAAACAAAGGAGGATGATTTTTCAATATGATTTGAGAAGGAGTTCTCATTGATTGCTTGTCTTGCTTTTACTCCAGATTCCTCATATGCTTGGTACATTAATAGTGGAGACACATTCCATATGTCTGGTGTCAAAGAGTACTTTACTGATCACATAGAGGATGGATTTGTTTGTGAGGTGGTACTTGGAGACGATACTAGGGTTAGGGAAATTGGGCGTGGGATTGTTTCTTTTGAGAGGGAGTATTAGTAACCTATGACAATGAGGTATGCTTTATATGTCCTTGGTTTTACGAAGAACCTAATATTAGTTTCCACCATAGAGGATAACAGATTTGAGGTGTTTTTCAAATGTGGAGAGGTACTCATCTACCCTAAGGGGTCCAAAATCACTTCTACCAAAGTGATTAGGATGAAACAGGGGAAGTTGTATAGGCTAATGTTTCAGCGTATCCATGCCTTGATTTGAAACAACAGTAGTAGTAGATATCTATGTGATATATGGCATAGAAGGATGACTCGTTTACATCATGGAGCTCTCAGGATTCTGGGGGAGATTGTCACAAGATTTCTTGAGTTCAATGTGGAGCATGAGGATGTGTGCAGAGGGTGTGCTCTCAGGAAGTACACCAACACTTATTTTCCAAGCAATGATAATAGGACAAAAAGTATACTTGATTTGGTTCATTCTTATGTATGTATTCTGATGTCTTCAGTCTCTCTTAGTGGTTATGAGTATTCTGTTATATTCATTGATGAATTCTCCAGGATGACTTGGATTTATTTCATGAATACCACAGATGAGTTATTCAAGAGGTTACAAGAGTACAAATCTCTTTTGGAGAACTAAAAGGGAGGAAGATCTTAGTATTGAGGTCAAATAATGGAGGTGAGTATACCTCCAATTCCTTCAAGATTTGTTTTTGCATAAGTGACTATTATGAAATATTATGACATCGAAGTTAAGTTCACTTGTTATGACATAAGTTTTATGTTCACTTATTATAAAAAATTTACCAATAAAAATACACATGTGAATGATTTAATTTAATATAATTTTGCCTTTGGAATTTCTTTAGTGTAAAAAATCCATGTGCCTTGCTTCAATATATGGTAATGGTTGTGTATATTTATGGTTGACTAGTAAAATCAACAAAAACTTAATTTGATAGGCAATTGCATCTTATCCTTTTGGAAATATTTTCCTTTACCTTTATCTTATGTTGCTTCATGCTCATATCTAAGAGTTTAAATATAATTTTTGTATATAAATTTTAGCTTAATAAATTTAACCATGATTGTGTATATGTGAATGGAAATGTTCATCCAAAACAATATACCAGTTACTTGTGGATGTTGAAAAGACATTTAACATTCATTTTATAATCATTAATTTGAGCACTACATGGTTTGTTTCACATACATGATTGTGTATATGTGAATGGATCCTGATGGGGGTGAGTTTCTAGTGGATGGTGATCAAAGAGCCTTGGAAGGAGGTTTTCCAGCTTCTTGGCAAACAAAAAACATGAGTGAAATGCATAGGATTTGGGTGGTTGAGTTGTAGGTGGCCTTTAGGTAGAGTGTTAGGCCCTCCACTTGGCTTACCTTCTCTGGTGCATGGACAAATAGAAAGGTTAAACGGAGGCAAAGACATAGTGATTGGATTAGAGCAATAAATTTGCAAGGGTGGCCATTAGTGCATGAGGGATTGTTAACACCTTTATACATTCTATCAGACGATTTAGATGCAAACATGGAGAAAAAGGTAGGTGGGAAATTGGAGGAAGGGTAAATTTCTTCTGACAAGCAATCGAAGAAAATTTATGATAGCCATATCATGAGTTTTCTTAGGCAATAAAACAGAGAGGGAGATCTAACACTTGGCGTATGGTGTATGTTTGGTTTTGAGTTTCATTTGAGATGAAGAAGTGAATGGTTTCCTTATCAACGTTATACCATCCTACATGGTGTATAAGGGTGGCCCATAGATGAATCTATTTCAGGGTGCCATCTTGCAGCTACTAATCCTGCGAGGTATATTTGGGATCTTGGTTTTGTTCAATGTAATTTTTATTTTCTCTACACCATCAAGTGCTCTCACAAAATAAGTACCTTGGTATATTTTAGTCCAAATTTCCAAAGTCTAGTTCCTTGTGTGTCGTAGTTTGGGTTTGGTATTTACATTTGCCATGGTTCTGCTACATTCAAATATTTGTCATTCCATTTGCCTCTAGGGTGTTTCAACTACCAATTGTGGATGATTGCAATTATACATCATTGTACTGAATCTTTGGTGAACTAGTTTGTCCCAAGCATTGTTGTTTGATTGTGTCTTGTTGCGTTGTGTCTTAGGTTGTTGTTTCCCCACAACAATTGTTTTCGGTAGGGTTCTTGGGTTAAGCGAAGGAAACAAATATTTTTGGTGTGTTTCCTGCACAATTCATCGATGGGATCATCATTTGAGTTGGTCGTCGTACTCCCCTTAACCGATTTACAATCTTTTGGAACCTTCAGGTATATCGTTTAACTGTCCAATCTTGGTGGCAGGTGCCTAGTATAGTGGTTCTTTCTCCATTTGGTTTTAAGGAAGCTTGTGTTCAAATATTTAACGAGTTTCATCGATTATTTCAAGGGGAAAAATTGTCACTCCTTGTGCAACTCAAGTGGTGGTATACTCATTTAGGTTTCAATATCTATTTTTGATGTTCCTTGAATGATGTTTGTCCTGTCCCTATACAATCATCCTGACAACGTTCAATTGTTTTGTCTAAGATATTTTGGAAAATCATGGTTTGTTCATCTCCAACTATCCATCTTAGGGACTCCAGGGGCAAATCCCAAATGTTCTTAGTAAAGGTTTTTTGAAGGTTACTATTTGTTATGGTGTCGCGGCAATGTTTAATTAGTCGTAAGGCTTTTCAGGGGCTTCCTCCTCTGGGCAACGTCGTCTTTTTGGTTGGGATTTTGTGGCTAATTTATTCGACATTTTGCCTCTTTGGGTTCAAAAGGAGATGTGGACCTTGGAGGAAAGAGAATTTGGTGACATAATGTATCATTTTGTTCAGAAGTCTATATCGGCCAGACCAAATGGGTACCAGACCCAGAAAAATGGAGGAATCGTAGTCTTTACTTTCTGCACTCCCTATTTCAACGCAAACAAATGGATACCCTACTACACATGGTATTACGAGATAAACAAGTGGATAATTATAAGCTTTTTGTTGGTCAGCAAGAAATGAAAAGGATTATGAGAGATATCTGGTATGACAAGGATGAAATTGCGGTGCAGCTTAACGAGATAGAGCACTACATAGCTTCAGATTCCAACTTTGATTCCAATGCACCTAAGAATGGAGAAGGGGCTATCAATGCATCCCCAATCAACATGGTCAATGCAAATTCATCTCCAGGTAGGATATTCTTCAGAAATCAGCTCCAAGTATTATAGGGCCAATTTCAAATTGTTACTGAATCTATGAGTTGAGTTTGTGTTTATGTTAAAGTTAAGAAGGTTGTGCTACAAATTATATGGTAAAACACACATTGTTATTATAGGAGAAAATAACCAAAAAAAAAATGAATTAGTGTATAAATGTAAAAAAAATAAAAACACAACTAGCCTTTTACAGGGTGGAAAAATTGCTTGCACAGGAGATAAAGATAAAAACAATTAAAGGATGGCCTACTGAACTCACGATGTATTACCCCTTCCAATTGCTAATATGTTGTTATATATCCCAAGTCGATAAAGATCTAGTATATCCAAATTTGTATGCTAAGTGGAAGGTGAATGTGGTGTGGATGGATACCAAGAAATACCAAGAAACACCATTAAATGTGGATGGAGATATTTATCTACTATTAAGGAGAATTTGATTCATTATATTCTGGAAATCAACATGGCAAAAGAGAAGACGAGCTCTTCAAGGGTGATTCCAACACTTAACAATAGGGGGTTTCGTTAGCGAAAACCATTAGTGGAGTGGTCAGCAGTTACATATTTTTTATTTTTTTTAAATGTTGATGATTTTTATTAAATTGGAAAAATCAGAACATGAAATAAATTGATCTAATAATAAAGTATTTACTACAAAAAGATTAAAGTATTACCATGTAATATTGATTTCCATTTTGTTGTTTTATGAGAACTATACCCATTTCAATGATTTTATAGGGTTTATCATCATCCAATTGAACCTGTCCAAAATCTCCTTGAACATAATCATGAAAATGTTTCCTATCAAGTGTAGCATGGGATGAGGCCCCTTAATCTACCACCCAAGCATCAATAATATTTTATAAAGAAAGAATCAAAGCATCTTGCAACACATCCCCTGTCACATTCGTTTCATGATTGTTTTCTTGTTGTGTGTCTCCTTCTTTTTCCTTCCAAGACTTGCAGTCTTTCTTCAGGTGTCATTTCTTTCTGTATTTCCAGCACACTATCCCCGATCTAGACTTGGATCTGCCTTTCCGTGAATTACTGCGATATCCTGGGCTCTTTCCTCTTTCCATTTTTCTTCCCCTGGTCTCTGCAGTCAAAACATTACCTGATGTCTCCCCGAAGCCTTTCCGTCGCATTTCCTCGCTAAGGATTGCACCGACAACATCATCAAACTTTAAAGTACTAGATCCAGAGACAGAGTTACTAATGGCCATAACTAAACCATTCCAACTTTTTTGGCAATGAGCACAGAAATAATAGAGCCCTAACTTCATCATCAAAAGTTACCCCTACAGAACTTAACTGACTGGTAACTGTATTAAATTCATTTAAATGATCAGTAACAGATCCACCTTCAGAATCAGTGACAATTCCAGACGTCATCAGGGTTTTTAAGCCCCTTTCTTCTTCTTCTCTTCATTATGTTTTTCAAATTTTGTGGCCCTGCGGGGACATTGTAAAAATGATGATACTAGTATGATGAAAAAATTCATGTAACAGAACTAGGTAGATTAGGAATTTATTAGTAAGTGAGTTTGCTATAGGGAGTTTTTTTTTCACTTAACTAATTATTCGTATTTTTAACACTTAATAATTAGTTGGGTTTTGTGAGTTGATGGTAGAGTCTTAGGGGCATCTTAGTGTCAAGATTCAATTCATATTACCATACTATATCATCTTTAAAATTTCGTAGAATTTGGTTAGGTTTAAGTGTCATTTTTTAATTATTAAAAATTTCCTGCACGACAGGATTTTTAATAAAAAAATTATGTAAGTTGTAATAAGTTTTATAGAGAAGTTGTAGGGGTATCAGTACTCAAAATTAAAATTATGTAAGTTTTAATAAGTTTTTTTATAGAGAAGTTGTAGGGTATCAGTACTCAAAATTAGACCTCTACGTCTTAAGTAAAAAAAGTTTTTACTTAGACATACTTTGAGCGTCAAAAAATGATCATTTACCCTTCAAATCTCATTTTACCTAAGTTTTGAAGAAAAAATGGAAAATAATTAACCATAAATTAATAATTCAGAAAAAGTAAAGATTCTCTCCAAATAAAAAATGCTACAGGATGAGGTGGAAATTCACCAGAGATAAAATGAGTTAAGATATCATGTGAACTCCACTTATGCCAAGAATCAAGGAGATAAAATTGAAGTCAAATCGAACTTCTAGAGGGACCATGATTCTCGCAAAAACTCGCACTTTTTAAGGAAGATAATTCGAGTTCCAAGATTTGCTGGGGATTTTGGTTAATTTTTGGCTAATTTTGACTTGGGATGAGTTGGAAATGGTTCTCCCACTACTCCAACATATAATTGCCACTCCACCCAGTTACCATTTATTGAAAACAGCTAGCTCCTTGAAGACTGCGCAGGGCATCTAGAAGGGGATCGAATTGCTTGAAGGGATCAAGTTGTCTTGCATTGGGATCACTTGGAGATGAGTTCTATCATTGTGATCTACTCCCATTTATCTATAAATTGATTCATTGGATCCTTATTTGTAATCATTATATGCTTAGACGGGCTATTGGGCTAGCGAAGCTCTGGAAAATTTTGTACTCTATTTTTTCATGATCTAATAAAGCAAAAGAATTTGGGGTTATTTCGTGTGGTGTTATTCTTCATATTTTGACGTATAATTTTTTCAATTTACACTTAATGCTCGACATGTGTTGAATCGAATTGTTATTTCCATTTGTCAGGGTTTGGATGAATTGATGTAAGTTATCTTGCGTTAATTTTTGACCTAGAGGACCACTCTAGAGGGAGAAGCACTAGAGGGTTTTTGGTTAAACCTCTAGCATTATTTTTCATTATGTAATCTGGTTTCTTGTGGATTTAACAATTTTTTTAAAGTCTGTAGATGATTCTTCTTCAAGAAAAGCTTGATCATGAGGTAAGTTTTTGGTTGAAAGAACCCACATCGAATATCCTCAAAGGACGATCTCAATATTAAAGAGGGATTTTCCTACCATAACTCATTAATAGTATAAATTTTGATCGATCTTGTTAAATTTTATGCGCTTTCATTTGAATGATCTAGCTTTTCAGATCTTGCTTGGAGGGTTAACCCTTTCCTAATTGCACAAGAGCATAGGTTTCCTTGTACTCTTGTGGATTGCATTTGTATTTTTAAGTGTATGTTCTCACTATTTTGTGATCAATTTCTCTTGCATGTGATTTGGTCTCCTTCTATGCTTGCACAGTGCCTTGTGGAGGCTTGAGGAGTGTTTTTTTAAGACGTCTTGGAGGGATCCATAGATGGAGGCTTGAAGGATCAAGAAATATCCATACTTAGGACCTCTTCCTACCCTTTTTTGTGGATAAACGGAACCTTCACTCTCTCTCTCTCTTGTGCAAGTTTCCTCCTGGAGATTTGGAAGTTGAGCCATCAAAGCTAGATCCCTTGGAGCAAAAGCGAGTTACCTCACATGAGGAACTCTTGCACTGTACTATTGAGGCATTGTAATATTTTTCTCATTTCCATTTTTTTATTTTGAGGAGTATTTTCTCTTTGATCCCTTTGTTATAAACCCCCCTCGAGATCTAAGTCTCTCACTTCTCTATAAGGGGGCATCTCTATAATAATAAAAGTAAAAGTTTGTTGAGGGAGCTCTAGGATTTCCCCTTAGCATCCCAATATCCTCATTGGGTTGGAGGATCTATTGGTGGTTTATATTGGTTTCTCATTTGCAAGCTTCTCTTTCATTTTGCAAGTAGATCCTTCACTCATTTCTCTTTACTTTCACTTCTTTGATTAATATGCACTTGCTTCATTGATCAATAACACATGCTAGATCTGATCTCTAATTTGCATTTTCATTGGGCTATTTAACACATTGAAGTCCACTCATTTCCATAGATAATTTACTTGAATATAACAGTTGTATTCACTTATGATATAATTCATTTTATTGTTGGTATATCGCTTATTTTATTGTTCATTTCATAGTCTAATTTGATGCTATTCCACATCTTACGATTTTAGGCAAGTGTGACATTTTATTGAGCTATAATTGGGACTATCAACTCATAAACAATCTTGTCATTAAGAATTTGTTTTAATTTTATATCTCACTTTCATTTCGTAATTTTTCTTCTCTAAAATTTACCTCTAAGTATAAGCTTGGTTGATAGACTTTTAGGAAATCTTCTTCAATTCTCTCAAAAATTGAATTCGGAGGAAAGGTAAAATGCATGACCTTGCAATTATTTTGCATGGTTGAGTCCCTTGTAAGAATGAAGGCATGAAGGTTGTTTTGAAGAAATAGGTGGAAATTTTTAATGAAGTTTCAAGCTTCTCCACTATAGCCTTCTTGCAACCACGTCGAGTGCTTACCAAGTTGAAGGAATTGAGAGGAAGCAACACCCTAGAATAGGCATTAATAAAATGATCCAAGACTACTTTACTTCACACACGCACCTACAAATTTGGTTCACCTTGCACGTAATTAGTTATCATTTAAGCTCTTTCTCAAATACATACAAATTGGATTGTGGGAATCCGCATTTACTTGCAAGCATTCTATCTTCTTGTACTTGTTTATTTCATTTACATGCCCATATTAAATTTCCTTTGATGTCATTATATCATATTTGATCAATTTCACTTTTAAGTACAAGATTTTTTCATTTTCCATGTCTATTTCTATGTAGTTGCTCATCTTTCAAATTTATACATAATCTTTTGCTATTGTAGTCTTGGTATGACCCCCTAACACTTATTTTGCAGTTTCCCTATTCTTGCAACTTGTTGTAATTTGGAGGTTCTATTTTATTGCAACTATTGTGATTTCATTTTGAGCATATATTTCTTTCAAGTATATTATTATCGGAACTACTCTACTCACATATAATTTCCTTGCAGTGATCAAGTGATCAAATTTTAGCTCAAAAATTCAAGTGCCCATAAATTCTTGAAATTGATGTCAAGTCAAAGTGCTCGTCGTTCTGAATCTAACGACATTCATTTCACCTCAATCTGACACTATATGTTAAAGTTATCATGTGCTGATTGTTTGGCCCAACAACTAAAATTTTAGTAGGTCAATTGACTGGGTGACCATACGGTGAGCTAGCAGGGTGACTGTGTGTACCTTAAGCTAACCAGGTGGTGACACATTGCATGTTTTGGTTCACTAATTTTGGTGCATTTTTTATTGGATCGTGACAGTTTTATTTGGACCAATGGAAGTGTGTTATGTGGCCCAATCATGGGCAGCCACATGGCACCCTATAGGCATCCAAAATTTTGGTATGGCAAGACTGAGGTGTGAGAGGTTTGAACCACCGACCAGCGAATTCACAGTCCATGGCTTTGCTAATAGGCCACACGGTGGGTCTTATTATACATAGACAAAAAATATTATTTAAGCTTTCAAGTAATGTGTTGGCTTGTGGGGGTCTCACCTAGGTTTAAAGTTAGTTAGCCAAACAAATCCATGCACTACTTGCCCTTTCGGCATCAGCCTACGAAGTGCGAACTGAAGTCTCACCCAAAGCAGTATGGGGGGATGTTCGAACCAAGTTTCTACACTCCTGAGATGGATGTGATGTTAGTTTATTCCAATTATACCTGCCTTCGTGCAGGTTGATTATCCCTTTTCTCTTCCCTTCAGTACCTTCGCGAAATGTTACAATCAGCTTCCGGGCAACCCTAACTAGGGGCTGATATGCTTTCGCGCTGCTAGGGCAACGAACTGTCATATTTCCCAAACTACGCTAAATATCTTACTTATCTTATTAACAGATCTTAGTTAGCTTCACGTAACAGATGTTCTTACTTGCGTTCACTTAACCAATACATTTTATACACATTCATGCATCATATAATCATTAGAAGTGAAATTCATACCCAATATAACAGATGCATAAATAGGAAATAAAGACGCATAAATTATAGAATGCTTCTCTTTATTGATAATTCCAGATGCTTATAGACTCGACTCGCCCTGTGCACTCAGCTGCAGAGGTCCGCGCACTCCGCTGTGGACTTCTAGGCCTCTGCATACTCAGCTCCAGAGCCTCTACCTACGCTACGACCCAAAACTTAGACTTCTACTCAGAGCTATCTCTCATACATCTTCTTCATTGATTCTTCCTTGATTAATCTATCTATTTACTTAGAGCTTAGCTCTATTTATACAATCCCATGGTATGTGGACCATGGGTAGATCTTTTACAATCGAAATTACATTATCAAAATAAGGGCGGACAACCCTATGACTCTTTAACATCTAAGCCCCAAAATTTCCCTTGGGGGATCCCGTGCCCAACAAGCCCCCAACACAAACATCATGACTCGCCCTTGAGTCACTCTGCAAGTGCAGGGATCTTAGCGCGAAGACCTCCCAGCTCTGCCTAGATCACTGCAACATCGGCAGCGCACTGAGCGGCCTCTTGGTGGACTTCTTCCACGCGTTGTTTGGTGATTGCTGCTAAATTGCTGCTCTGAATATTTTGCTGATTTGCCTGCAGTTTCACAAGCTTCCCTTCAATGGATGTTGTGACTGCATAAGCCTCATCAATCCATGGTTGTAGGCATGCTTTTAAGATTGCTTCCTTATGCCGAGCGGCATCCACCTATTCCTTGAGCACCTTTGCCTCCTGAATCCATGCAAGCCTCTGTGTAAGGGCAATCGTCTATGCAGTCCCTTTTACTTCATTATACTTCCGTTGTAGCTCGCGTGCCTCTATCTCCAAGCACTCTACATTCAGGTCCTCTTGCAGGGTAGTTAGGACCTCGAATGACTATTCAAACAACTGCATGCAGTCTTCCACTGCACTGCCAATTGTTGTTGTTGTTGTTGTAACAAGACGGTTCATTATTCCCTGATTTTCATCAGAGTTGAAGGCTGAGCCTTCAACTGCAGTTCTACGATCTATAGGTTCAACTCCAGTTGAACCCTGGCCATCTCTTCTCTTGCGTCGTGCACCCCTGTGGCTAACTTATGGACACGCACCTCCACTATTTCTTCTGCCTGAATGTCCAACTTTGGGACCATCCCACAGGCTTCCTCCACGACCTGCATTATCTATTTTTTTTTCTCTATTGCATCATTGCATTGTAGCCCCTACTATCAATGTTGATGCGTTTCTTGCTCATCACCTGTAGAGCGCGACTTTCACAAGCCCTGTGTACCATGCTGACACCATCCTGTAAGAGGTAGAGCATCTCCCGAGGTAGCGTGGCCATGTTCAACACTACCCCTTTTAGATTGCTAACCATAGGCATGTCGGCCTCATTTTCTATGGTGAGTGCCCTGTCAAGTAGCAGTACCGCATTGGTCACCCTTGTGCACAACATCTCTTCAGCAGATGCAGCGTCGATCGGGAGGTTGGTGGACACTGTGCCAGCCTATGGGGTGTACCTGCAACTCTTGCAACTCTATCCTAAGAGCCCCCAATACCAACTGTTGTTATTCTTAAAATTTTTGGAGGGCCTCCGTAGTGACATCCTTGACCATTTCGCCAATTTCATGCAAATCCCCCTCAATGAGGGTGATTGGGTCGAAGGACATCTTAGATGCCTTGGTTTTCTTTCATGGCACTTTCTACTCTCACGGTCGTGGATGCTGAGTTGGTTGGATGTCGTCTGTGGGTTCGCGTCACCTTGTTCAATCTATGTTTCTGCCTCAGTGTTGGGCAAAGGTGACTTCCCCCTGTTTTCTATTGTTCTGCTACTTTTGCGGCATCGTGTGCTGCCTGGGCTTTAGCCTCTACTTCCTCTTTCCTACACTTCTCTACCAGTTGCGCCATTCAAAGCTTTGTCTCTTCCTTCTTGCACTGCGCGATAGACTTGTCCATTTCCACTGCGAAGCTAGCTGGAGTGCACCACTTCGGCGACCAAGACTCAAGGACTATGAATATGACATCGTCAGTCGCCAGGTACAGCAAGTTGTGCCATGTCTTTGTACAGTCCTTCCGCTCCCTAATGAAAACATGGTGGAAATCCACTTTGAACTCTGCAAAGCTCTACAAACTGGCATAGACTATGGGTGATAACCACGGCTTGCGATTAATCCCCATCTGGATATTCATATCCATTAATATCCAAAATATCTTGCTCTCCTTTATCCACTGCACATCCCTGGTCGCCCACATCGAAGCGTACTTCGCTGCCTCTGGAAGGTCTGACGCGACTGAAGCAAATTAGCTGTCTTTAGGAAGCTCCCATGCCACTAGTACTATCGACAACAGGAGCCATGCATAATGAATGTTTTTCCCTGCTCCTGTGCATTGCAACAAATTGCAAGGAACTCGTCACATAGATAGTTCGCCCAGTTGAACTAGACTCCTTCCGCACATTGGGCTGCTAGTGCAACTATGGGTGTGGGCACCTCATCCGCGCAGCACTTCCGCATCACCTTCCCCGCCAGGATTTTTGTCATGACCTTAATGACAGGGTTGTTAATGCTGGAGATGGCGTATCCTCGCTTCTTCTTTTCCAACTTAAACCTCTTCTTCATGCCTTCTGCGAGGGCCAACTCGCCACCTTTTCCTTTGGAAATATTAGCTGGATCCTCCCCTGAGTAAGGTAGCTGTGTAATTCTGTGAATCAGATGATCTGTGATGGGAATGGGCTCCTCCAGCCACAAGAACCCATCATGCACGAGGCAAAGAAGCTTCCTGATGATGAAACGGCCACTGGGGCGCGATGGTAATGCGGTACCCAGAGTAGGTTTAGTAACCCAGTTTTTCTCTACACCTCTGGGCCATGTGCGTGGATCCAATTGGATTGTTCCAGTAGTCTCATCAATCCTCTAGCACATTAGCTTCATAGTCGCTAAATTCGGGAACTTCTCATGTACTGCGAGGTCCTAATCTTCAAACTTCAACACAGGAACTTGCCCCAAGTGCGGTCCCTCAAAAACAAGATCGTCTTGGAGCAGCGGAGTTTGTAGAGAGCTCTTTCTCTCATCTATATCCTTCGGCACCGTGCCTTTACCCTTCTGCAGAGGAACATATTCAGGTAACCGGGTAATAGGGTCCACACCCTGGGTTTCAACTTCCATCTCTACATCCTCCTCCTCCACCAAGATTTCTTCAGACTCCTCCTCATCGGCCTCCAGATTAATGGCCTTCTCCTTTTCCTGCAAGGTGAGCTTGGTCCTTAGTGGATTTCCGGGTGAGACACGCACCGGGATCATGGCCTGCTTATCCTTCTTAGGTCACAGTGTTCTACGTGATTTGGGGACCTCAACTATTGCTTTAGCGCTCTCCAGGGCTTCCACCTCCACAACTTCCTGCACAGCTTCCTCGGGTGTCAACATCATGTTAGTCAGGAGGTTCTGTGTCTCCTTCGACAATGTTTCAAACACTAAACTTGCTCTCAAAGCCTCAAAGTTCGAAAGGTCCATACACACTTGATAGTGCAACAATTTAGTTCTCAAAATGCCAAGTGTTTTTTGTTGGACAACCACTTTTAATTTATAGGGCCTTTTGAATTTGAATTCAACCGTTTCCCCCACATTCAGTCCATTAGTGCTAGATTGATGGCATATTTTCAAGAATCTATCCCATAAAGTTCGCCTTAAATGCCTGCCACCCGTTCCATTTGGCCTCAAACCAACCATCAAATCGTGGATACTGACTTTAATAGTCACTTTCCGGTAGATCTACGTGCCAACGCAGATGTCTTTGTGATGTCGCGGGCCCTATGACACTTCGCTACTTCGCGCAGTCCTAAAATCGCGTAGCTCCTAGGTAGTGTAGTTTATAGTCTCGCGCCTCCTTTCAGTTGCCTGGAGTGCTAAGACTATGCTTTTGTCAACTAGTCAGATGATTGAGCCACCTTAGTATGGCTTCAAACGACTTCCATTCACTTTCCCTAGGAAGAGATCTCCATTCAACTTAACCAACTGGACCATGCCACCATCGGTAATCTCCTTAATAACATAGGGCCCCATCCAATGCATTTTGAGTTGCCCTGGAAGTTTATCAAACTTACTTTCATACAACAACACCAAGTCATTCACCTTAAAGGTGCGCAGCTTAATATGTCGATCATGCCATGCCTTTTTGTGCTGCTTTTGGACCTGTTGGTGAAATCTAGCCAAAAATTTGTCTTCTTACATCTCATCCAACTGCGCAAGCCTCTCTTCTAGGGCTCCACGATCTGTCATATCTATGAACGCTACTATGAATAGACTAGGCATGATATATTCCATAGGCATCATAGCTTCAACCCCGTATACCAGCCTAATGGGTGTCTATCTTGTTAACTTCTTGCATGTTGTCTGATAAGCCCATAATACTGCACGTATGCGTAGGTCCCAATCACTTCGTTGAGCATTGCATACCTTGGTCAGTGCATTTTCAAGCACTTTGTTAAATGCCTCCATTGTCCCGTTAGCCTGTGGGTGATAATGTGTGCTCTTTTGATGATAGACTTGAAATTCTTCCATCAGTGCGCTAATCGTCTCATTCAAAAAGTGTGTACCCCAGTCATTCATCAATATCTTTGGGCATCCAAATCGCGTCAATACATGTTCAAATAGAAACTTTGTGGCAGTCGTGCCCGTGAAATCCTTCACCAACTGCGCTTTTTCCCAATGAGTCAAGTACTCCGTCACAGCGATAATGTACCTTGTGCTTGTCTTTCCTTGAATCAGTCTTACAAAATCTATTGCCCACTTTTCAAAAGGTTGCAATGTCATTTGTGGATTCAAAGGCATCTCATCCCTCAATGATGGCCTACCTGTTCTTTGACATACATTGTACACCTTGCAATATGCTTTTGAATCCTAATGAAGGGTTGGCCACCACAACCTTGCACATAGAATCTTCTGTGTGGTTGCTCTCCCTACATAATGTCCTCCTGGGGTGCCCCCATGAGTGTCTGTGAGGATGTTGCTTCATTCAAATTTAGGTACATACCTTCGCAGTATATCATCATTCCCCATTTTGTACAAATTCCTAGCAATGACAAAGAAATCTATCACACGCACCACTGGTTCCTTCTTTTATTGGACAGAGTATCCTTTTGGCACAGTTCTAGTTGTTAGGAAGTGTATTATATCCTCGAAATGTCCATCCACGACACGCACAACAAAAAGTTGTGCATTAGTTAATCCTTCCTCCAAATTAGGAGGCTCCTCTCATGTCTCGATGCGGGATAGGTGGTCTGATCCCGCATTCAATCATCCAAGCTTCACAAGAACTTCGAAATCATATTCCTGGAATAGTAAGAGCCATCTGCAGATGCGCCCCACCAACACAAGCTTATTGACCAAGTATTTTAACGAGTACAAGTGCACCTGCTCAAGTCATGGCTTTTCTTCATAGGCCTGCATCCATGTGCATGGATCATTCTACCCATCATACTTGTCTGTCAGTCACATCTTAGGCTTCCCAAATTCGCACCAATCATCAAAACTACCCTTGTGCATACCCCATCATCTTGCGGGTGTAGCGCACAGTGTAGGTTTTAAACCCTTACAGAAATTACCTGCATACAAATTCTAAAACACAGAAAATAAAAAATGCGAGAGCATAACACATAAAACACATATACATAGAGATTTTCCCCTGGATCCCAAAACCGGGACTACCAGCTTGATTTTTTTTATTATGTTCCTTTAAATGTTACAATACATATTTATACATGTCGAAGCATCCAATACCACGGACCAATAACCATTGCATCCAAAACCATGGACCGAAAACCATCGTGTCCAAGACCATGTGCGAAAAACATGCACAAAACCATAGGTAGGTTCGCCCAACCTAATATAGGGTCCAAAACCAAAATTTTATGGGGCGCTACCCTAGACCTCATAGAGTGGGGTTACCTGCACCCCTCAAACCCCCTGTGACTCCCCCCGCTACGCAATTGGCACAACGAAGGGGGGATCCGCCCCCCTTCTAACCCCTCAATTAACTACGTGGGCTAGTCGTGGAAAGAATATAACACAACCCAACATTCTCCCACTTGTTGTTTTCTTTCCATAGGGGGCCACAAAAGAGCTTAGTCATTTATCTAGCCCTGCAATGCCCATTGTTTCTCTACACCAAGAGAACTTCTCAGAGCTTACATATTTTGTCAATGCATCTGCAGTATTCTTCAAAGTGTCCACCTTTACCAGCAACACCTTTTTTTCTTCTATGATGTCCCTCACAAAGTGATACTGAACATCAATGTGCTTTGTCTTTGAATGGTAATCAGGGTTCTTTGCCAAGAAAATTGCACATTGGCTGTCACAGTCTATCCTTATAGCTCCCTGTACTAACCCCATACTTG